>JAVYIG010008412.1:0-67500 GCA_035222895.1 Strongylocentrotus droebachiensis
CACTTTTAGTCTAAAAAGCATTTTTTCAAGAAAATGTAAACTTTGCGCTAGTGCACACAAACTACAAGTATCGTATATTACGAAATAACTTTTACTAAAATATTGTTAGTTTGGTATAATTGTTTGATATTATAACTATAATATGAACAAGATTCTATGCATGTAGGCCGCACCTATACACAATGATTAATGGTATACCATCACACAATCTTCAACGTAAAACATTCGCTAATAATACTGTACTTATAATTTCGCTACAGGCCATCGAGGTGACTCTGACGCAGTGGTAGAGAAGTGGTCTCGTATTGATGGTTTCGGGTTCAAAACTAAGTGGTGGACTATTAAGTCGATGCGGTATGACTTAATAGACTCAATTACAAGGACTCTTTCGGATAGGACGTAAATGAGAAGGTCGAATGTTTGCTTGTTTTAGTATACACTCGGCGCTATACTTAGCTTGCATGTACGATATTTACAAAGTCAATGTTTCTTAATTAAAGGACAATATATGCATCAAACGATATTAAGAGAATGACAATGAACATTATGATCGCATGGTTAAATGTTTAAACAATAATTATATCCGACAGATTCTTGTTCCGTCTAAAAGGTGAAATATGTTTTTTTTTATGTAGCCCTTTGAGAAGACACCAAAGCCAAGACTTTGAATAATTATCACTGTACTTAATAACAATAATTTTCATAATTTGATAATGTTATAAAAGGCCTGATCTTCCATTTAGCAAGACACAATACACGTCGTCACACACTTTAAACAAGCTCGTTCTATACTATTTTGTAAAACTGACTATAAGAATAGCGTGAGTAGGATAATTATAAGAGCCTGTGAGGGGAGGGATGGGAGCATAAAGAGAGATAGAGAGAGAGGGAGAGAGAGAGAGAGAGAGAGAGAGAGAGGTGATGAATTGGTGGGTGGAGTCGTCTCATCGAGGGAGCAAGAAAGATACCGTATCAGGACCACTACTCCCTGGGCAATCATCCCCGGAAATTTACCCCCCGGAAAACTACCACTCGGAAAAATATCTCCCCCCCCCCCCCAAGGAAAATTACCCGATTATATAATGGCTTGGCAGGCGCACATATCTATAAGTAACTCAAAATAAAAGTTAAATAGATCTTGAGAAATTACAACGTAAGTTTTTATTTTTTTAGGGGGAAAAGGAAATATCTTTAGGTTCTGAAAGGTTTTTTTGTTTGATTGATTTTATTTCTGCGTTCAAACTAATACAAGGTTAAAGTCACAAAAAAGTTATGAAGAGAATGAAAAAAAAGTTAGTGAAAATCCCTTTTTTTTCACCGTAAATTACATTTTGTTGAACTGAAGTGGCACATGTACGTAATAGAAAAATGTTATTTGACTGACATAGATTGGTCGTCCATTTATGGTTGGCATGGCAACCAGAACTTTTTTTTCGGTAGAATTTGATTAAAGGTACTATGTCCCATTTGCAGGCCAAAAAAATGAAAAAGTTAAATTCCAACTGCATTTGAAAGATAATACTAATTTAGAACTTCCCTAAAAAGGGTGGGGCTTGAAAATGTCTTCAAGTGGGAAAATAACGACTATTAGTTGTCAAATCGACTTTAGGGCTATAGAGCCCAAAAGTAATAGTTTTGATTTTCAGACAATTATTGTACCGAATGGTCATACGTTTTATGCTGCGCAAAGATTCAATCAGTTATGGCCACCACAAGAAGTGGGTTATTGATGTAGACAAATGCTCATGTACCCTTTACAACTCTTTTCATGTATGTTATTACCAAAGAAGAAAAAAAGTCAGTCAGTCACTCAATAATGTCTGACAGTGAAGTCTAGCAAGTAAACGGGTTTCCTTGCATAATTTGAATATGAGGACACTGCTAACGTTTAAATTACACAGATAGGACATACATGACATATTCATAATTCCTGCAAAGTTCTACAGAATTTGAGGTTGGCTGCAAAAGGGACATGGTACCTTTAAAAGGTGTTACATCAGCCCCCCCCCCCCCCCCCCCCCTTCCTGGATCCGCCACTGACATCATCATCATTCTTGTGGTGAAGTGAGCCCTCTATCTTTCATATCATTACAGTGTTTATTCAAGCGACTAATTCCAATGACATCATTATCTGTGACTCAAAGATTTTCAATGATTTGATAGAAATAGATCACATTAGTCGGAATACTAACCGAAAAGTAATCATACAGTAACCAGGTGTTATTGAAGAGGGAGAAACCTGTTCAATTTCGGCGTGATTTATTCGAAAATTGGCCTTTGAACATGGGAGGTTCACACAGCGTCTTCACTGAGGCGGAACTAGACGACTATCAGGCAAGTGACGTATCATGTACCCGAGAGGGTCGGCTGTGTTTGTTGTTGATACCCGTTGATACCCGACGCTGCGCGCTAATTAGGCCGGGATAACTAACACTCACTCCCTAATGTTGTAAATGTAGCTTGGGTTAACATATTGTTTACGTTGTGCTTATTAATCATTAAGCTTGTTGCGTTTTTACTTAAAATAGTTGAAAATAGTTGTAAGATATGATTGTAATGGTTTATTTAATATGTAGTAATGTAGAGGTCTACAGGTCAGTTGTAGTCTAGTCTAGATCGATCTACATAGATCTAGATCTAGTACATGAAGTATTTTTATAATTCATTGTGATGATGATTTCTTTGGAGAGCACCATGAACATGATGAAATCAGTACCTGGCAGATACCAGAGCTAAATAAATAATAATTTTCGTTATTAATTACAAGTTACAACAAATATTTGTGAATGCTGGCTAGGAAATATGCACCAGCTTAGCTTATTATAGTCTATAGTCAGGGGATTTAAGTTATTTGTGGATGAAGATGATGATTATTACCGATACTCGATAGTGATAGGTCTAGAGAGTAGAGTCGAGACAAGTTGGAGAAGAAATAGAAACCAATAAATATGGAAGACTTTTACCACCGCCAGCCAGTAATTTTCTTGATGGATATTTCTAGAGATAGATCTAGTGTATTACAATGGCAATGAACAAAATAAATTATTTAAGCAGAGTATACAAACAGAAAATATGTATTAGACTAGACTACTGTTAAAAACCTTAATTTACATGTACAAACAAATATTTAGTTGATTTAGTTATATTTATTAATCTACCGATAGAAACTGGAAGACATAAACCTCTAGACTTTCAGAAAAAATACCTCCACATTTACATGTAAGAACTTGTAATGACTGTAACTTGGGGAGGGTTGGGGATGAATTTCAAACCATAATTGTACTGTATAAGGCTGAAGGGGGGGGGGTATTTCTCAATTAAATGGCTGAAATATCTGGAAGACATACTGTACAGTAGACATCCAGAACAAATACCTTCACATTTAAGAAATTGTAATGACTGTAACTTGGGAAGGGTTGGGGATGAATTTCATACCATAATGGATTGTACTGTATATACTGTAAGGCTGAAAGGGGAGTATTTCTCAATGAAATGGCTGAAATATCTGGACAGTTTGAAGATCTTAGCAATGAAGAGAAATTTATGAAACTTGAGAATGAAAATATAATTGATCAATTCTGTAAATATAGTAAAACAATAATAAATACTTGAGGGGAATTTCAACATCCCACCCATGTAAATGCATGCCATTTAAAAAAATAAAAAAATAAAACATATATAAATAGAACATCAATATCAAAATTATCATTATTATTGGTTACACTTGTATGTGTCTTTATTGTCAAAGTAATGTAGGCGTGTACGTGTCATATAATTATTTGTAATAATATCATTTACCACTGTACATGCACATATACATGTATACATGTACAAGCTACATTGTTGATTGTTAATTTGTGATTACAATTAATAGCAAAACTATACCACTCAATGATTTTTCTTGTTTATATTTTGTTTCATTTATGTATTGTGAAACAAAATGTTCATATGAATGAAGTTAACTAATAAAATTCAAATTCAACAAGCGGAATTACAAGTACACTCTGATTTAATTGAACACTTTATAGAATAATATTTCTGATTATCTGTTACAATATCATAATTTTTATAGACTAAGAAGTAAGAATTTATTTTAACTTTTTCAACAATCATTTTGAACATCTACATGATTTTATCTAGACTGAAGGGGATCGGAGATGTGTCAAAAATGTCAAAATCACAACAAATCATGACATTATTGTTGTTGTTATCACTACTATTACTTATTTATTTATTTCCTTATATTCTTTCTTCTCAGGAGTTGACATTCTTCAGCAAGAAAGAAATTCTTCAGTAAGTTTATAGTTTTCTGTTTTCATTTTGGGGTTCAAGTTTTCAGTTAATATATTTGTGCCCAAGTCTTCAATTAATACTACACAGTACACGATATGTAAGCGCAGTAATCTTTACATGTATGAGTAATAATAAATAATTTTTAAAAAAAGTTGACAAACTCGTGTAAAAAATGTTGCTACCGTATGAAGTGCTAAACAATCATTGTTTTTCATATAATTCAACATCAAGCACACTGGACCTTAATACATGTACATGTACAAACTGTACATCCGTCGGTCCACTGTACAAACATAACCTTTGGAAAGCACACACTTGGTCTTTTGATTTGTCAAGTTTCTGCATTAGGTGTTTCCCCTACTTGTTACCTGGGTATCGCACTGTTTGTATAGACTCTAGATGTATCAACATATTTTATTTACCTCAATAGATTTCCTATATCCTGAATTCATAGAAAGATAAAATCTACTAAGTTAACATTAAGAATTTGCCAACATTTGCTAACAAAAAGATTGCGGTCAATTGCCCTGTTCTACAGAGATATCTAAAATGAGGAGTAGGATGTGCTGCCGTTCAATGCACATACAATATGCATGTACATGTACATGTTCATCAACTTTGTTAATAGCACAGAAAATGGCAATGTACGCCTTAGGATGATATTTTATTCTGTATAAAGTGTTGGGAAGTGGTAATGTTCATTTCTAAGCACAGTCATGCTTGCAAATTACCTTTGATAAATGTGTGACCATTTTTGTTTCTGTCTTGTATTTTTTTTTTTTTTTTGTGGCTTACCCTCCTTTTTGTTTAAATTTCCCCATCGTAATTTAATTTCCAATGGGCTTCCAGCCTCGATATACATGTAAACATATGATTATTTGATTTCATTCAATGTCTTACATGTACAGTATGTCACTTTCAACCCCTCAATCTCAATAATCGGTGTAAATATCATTGATATTGATCAACTTTAATACATGTACATGTATGTACATATACCATGCAGCTTATGATTGTCTTTTGTTTTGTTTTATTTTTCTTACAGTGTGCACAAGAGGTTTCATTTGTTAGATCCAGAGGCCGTGAGGAGAGATAAGAATGCATGTCTTCCTATGGACACAATTCTGGAGCTGCCTGAATTAAAGGTAAGCTTCGACATTGCATTCCACAACATTCAATATTTTCATCCAGTAAAATTACAATGTTTTTTTCCTTTGAATAAGGTAAAGTGAGGAAAGAAATACATGTACATGGGAGCAGAAAGTTGTACCACACTACATGTAGGAAGCTACATTACAAAATATAACATTGGTTGTTTCTTGGTTTATCTCTCCATGTTTTCACAACAGGTGAATCCCTTCAAGGATTGTCTCTGCAAAGAATTTTCTTCCACCAAGATGGAAGTTTTTCTTCATGCAGGCTATGTTAAGTGGAAAACACTCCATCCCTAGGATAGGATGTTAAATGGAGGCCCCGTGTAGAGAAGAGTCACCACCTTTGCACATTAAGAACCCACTGCACTATTGGTATAATAGTAGGGGAAACCCAGGTGTAGTGGTGCACCTGCACACCCCAGTATACCAGTATCCCCAGACGGACCTTGTGGAAGATTAGCCCTGTGCTAAACAAGTTGCTTGAAAAAGCCCCCAAAATGAAAAAGGACTTCATATTAACACTAAATCTGGATAAATTACAACTTCTTTTTCAACCCTTCCTGGATTCACAGGTGAATCCCTTCAAGGATCATATCTGCAAAGAATTCTCTTCCACCAAGATTAGAGATATCCTTTATATAGCACAATTGTAAATCTTGAAATAGATCCCAAAATGAAAAAGTATTTTATGTTCACACCGAATTGGATCAAGTACAACTTCAATTCAATTCAATTCATATTTATTTCATTTTAATTCAATTCAATTCATATTTATTTCATTTCAATTCAATTCAATTCATATTTATTTCATTTCCAACAGAAAGATAAACAAAGGTATTACATATATTATTAAAGAAAGTGAACAAAAATGTTTCATTCCTCCCTTTCTTATGTTCCTAGGTAAATCCCTTCAAGGATCGTATCTGCAAGGTGTTCTCCTCCACAGACGATGGGTCACTGACCTTTGAAGACTTCCTAGACATGATGTCAGTCTTCAGTGACTCCGCCCCTAAGAGCATGAAGGCAGAATATGCCTTCAGAATCTATGGTATGTGCATGTACATGTATCTAGTCAGCATAAACTGTATTTAAAGCTGGTGTCTTAAATGTATCAATAGGGACTTTTAGACTCGCACAAAGACAATGGGGATTGCTACAATCGACGTCCTTTTAATGCACTGCCTTGAATGGACGTCACACGTATCAGTCCACGCAAATCTAAAAGTCCCTAATGTGAATGACATAACCAGGTTATCTGTATACATGTTGAAAATGTGCAGTGCTCACCAATTTATGCTAGTTAACCTACAGCACAGATTTCATTGGATCCAATATACACAGACTAATTTATTAGTTATTTTTTCTTTTATAATGAATATATTTTATTTCATATTTCTCGGTAACGAGAATACATGAGAGCCCGCCCGCAACGCTACAATCAATTACGTTCGTCGCGCTTACATCGTATGATATACGAAATCTTTGAGCTGCAAAAATCTGTTTATATTTTTGCAATCCTTCGTTTCCGGCAGAGTTTTTTGCCGAAATTCGCTCGTAGAAAAGTTTCTGACTCTTTTGAAACAGGTTTTGTTCTAAAATGGACAAATCTTGGGACTCAAAAATCAATTTTGAAATCCCATCTTCTGCTCGGTGCCTGCCGGGCACGAGCAAGTCACCATCGGAACCTGCAATCACGGGGACGGGTACTAACCCGCAGGCAGCCGGGCCCATAATGCCTACCGTACCCGGTGTTTCTCCCCTGACGAGTAAGGCAAAGCCGAGCTCGGGCATTGCTGTGGGTACTCCCAAATGCAAAATTAGTAGCAAGGCAAAGCCGAGCGTGCAAGAAAATACTAAATCGTCTAAGACGAAAGTCAAATCCTCTGACAATAAATGTGTTGGTAAGGCTAAGCCGAACCGCGAGGTTGACAACACGAGCAAGGCAAAGCCGAGCTCGGACTCAAAATCGAAGTCTGTGGATTCACGCATTGATAAGCTGGAAGACATGCTTTCTGTGTTAATGGAGAGAATCCCTGCCCCGGCTCAGCCGGCTCTGGCCCCACAGACATTCTCCTCTCCGGTTGATAAAAACACGGAGCCCCTCTCGGTAGGAAGATTGACCTCGGGGGAAGGCCTTTTAATGGCCGATGATCTTTATGATGGAAGTGAATCGCCAGGTAGCGAACTTCTTTATGATACCGACGATGTCGGAAGCATGGGCAGAGCTGTTGGTAGTGTGCCTACTACTGCCGGCAAGGGACAAGATTCAATTCCCATGATCGCCGCAAAATTTGCCATGCCCTCGGGGATTGGTGCCCCCTTACATGACGACATAGCTCAATCTATGACTTATTTGATGAGCAACAAACTGGAAGAAAAATCTCTGGATGAGGCGGCTGAGAAATATCTTTCCCCCGAAAACTGTGAATTGCTTGACACTCCAAGAGTGAACACAATTATTTGGGAAAACTTGCGTTCAGCAACCAGAAATAAAGATCTGAAAATTCAGTACATCCAGAAGTCATTAACCAAAGGCTTGTGTGCTTTTGCACGATCTCTGAACCCGGCTACGATGACCGAGGAGCAGCATGATGCATTGGCGCTGCTATGTAATGCCAATTACGGCCTAAATTCCATGAGGAAGGATTTGATCAAACCGGATCTCAACCCTCTTTTTCATCATCTGTGCCGGCCAACTTACCCAGTTACCAAACACTTGTTTGGCGAGGATCTGGGGCGCCAGGTTAAAGAACTGCAAGAACAGCAAAAAGCCACGGCAGGTGTTATGAACACGAGAAACCAGCCTCAAGACAGGCAGCAACGCTCATATCATCCTTATCGCAAGGTTACAGACTATGCCAAGCACACCATGAAACGAGCTGGCTGGTTCCCCAATCGAGATCAAGGCAATTCGTCATCCCGTATGTATGGGAACTCAGAGCGCCCTTTTTTAGGGCAGCGCCAGAATTCCAACTTCAAGAAAGGGAATTCAAAACAACAGGCATCACACACCTACACCCCAACAGCCAACAGGGGCAAACAATCGTACCATCGCAAGAAGTAGTCGGGGGAAATTCCCCATCAGGCTCAAGCACTCAAGAGGTTAGTGTTTGTAATGAAGCCGTGTCTGATATGGTCGGAGGTCGACTGAAGCCATTTTATGAAAATTGGTGCAAAATTACTTCAGATCCATTCTTACTTCAAGCTATTCAAGGCTACAAACTGGAATTTGATCCAGACAAATTCCCCCCCATACAAGACAAGCCCCTCCACACTTACAAGCGAAATGCTATGGAGATGGCTAAGATCCATGAGGAGTTGAATACTCTAGAAAATAAAAACGTCATTGAGCGTTGCTCACACGTCAATGGTGAATTCATCTCACACATTTTCACAAGACCAAAAAAGAATGGAGGAGTAAGACTTATTCTGGATTTGTCCAAACTTAACAAATACATTACTTATTGCCATTTCAAAATGGACAACATTTTCACTGCTGTCTCCCTCTTGTCTGAGGGAGACTTCATGGCTTCAGTCGACCTTCGCGATGCATACTACACGGTACCCGTTCATACAGAATCTAGAAAGTACCTTCGCTTTGTGTGGCAGGGACAATTATGGCAATTTAAAACCCTGCCAAATGGGCTTAGCTCTGCCCCCAGGCTATTTACTAAGCTTCTCAAACCTGTGTTTGCCTGTCTTAGACAATCCAAACACAAAGTTGTTGGATATTTGGATGACACTATAATTATTGGTAAAACCAAGTCTAGAACACTAGAATCCGTGACAGCTACTACAATGTTGCTGAGTAGACTGGGATTCATAATTCATCCAATAAAGTCGGTGCTTGAACCGACTCAAGACATTGAATTTCTTGGATTCAGACTTGATACAATTAGAATGGAAATTACACTGCCTGTTAACAAAGGCAAAGACGTAAGAGAGGCATGCATTGGGTTGCTAGAGAAGAAAGCCCCCTCCATAAGGGAAGTTGCGAAGATAATTGGGAAAATAGTAGCAACTTTTCCAGCTTCTCAGTATGGGCCACTGCATTACAGGGCACTAGAGAAAAAGAAAATAGCAGCATTAAGGTGCAATAAAGGGCACTTTGACAGACCCATGGTACTTTCACCTAAATCTAAAGATGAAATAAACTGGTGGGTTTCAAATGTTACTTCAGTTAAGTGCCCTATGCATCATGGGAAATTCATGATGGAATTGCGCACCGATGCCAGTGGAAAAGGCTGGGGTGCTACAGATCTAAAATCACAAACGGGGGGCAGATGGAACAGCCAAGAATTAGCTAGGGCTCACAATAATGAAATAAATTATCTTGAGACCCTTGCAGCAGGCCTCGGGTTGAAAGCTTACTGTTCTAACATGAGAAATACACATGTTCTGATTAGGCTTGATAATATGACGGCAACTGCGTACCTCAATAATATGGGAGGTATTAGATCACACTCCTGTAATGAAATGGCCAGTGAAATTTGGGAGTGGTGTAAGGATAGAAATATTTGGTTAACGGCTGCTCATCTCCCAGGTACTCTAAACGTCGAAGCAGACCGCATGTCTAGGAAATTTAATGACAACATTGAATGGATGCTCGATAGGGCTATGTTCAAGTCAATAGTGGGTAGATATGGTCTGCCAGAGGTAGATTTGTTTGCAACTAGGCTCAACGCTCAGCTACCAAAGTATATTTCGTGGATGCCAGACCCTAATGCTTGGGCAGTGGATGCATTCACCGTAGACTGGGGTACTCTCAATTTTTATGCTTTCCCACCTTTCAACATAATTCCAAGGTGCCTACAGAAGATTAAAGTAGACAATGCACGAGGCTTATTGGTGGTACCAAATTGGCCTACACAAGCCTGGTTCCCCATTCTTGAAGAAATGTTGCTCGAAGAGCCCATGCTTTTGCCATGGAACATTTCACTTCTCACTCAGCCAGTGTCTGGCAGTCCTCACCCTCTCACTAATCTTGATCTCCTTTGTTGCAGGCTTGGCGTGCACACTGTGACCTACATGGATTAACAGAGAGAACTACAGACATTATTGGTGCATCATGGAGAGAATCAACAAAGAAACAATACAACATTTACATCTCCAAGTGGAAAATTTTCTGCGAACAGCACAAACTTCCATGGATGCAGGCTAAAGCTAAGGATATTTTAGAGTTTTTCAGTGACCTTTTTTACAGACATAATGCTAGCTATAGTGCTATCAATACAGCAAGGAGTGCCCTGGCATCAGTCATGAGTTTGGATGATAGCAACTATACGATTGGTTCACATCCTATCATAAGCAAGTACATGAAAGGTGTTTTCCAGCTAAGAACTCCAACCCCACGCTATGCTCAGGTTTGGGACGTCAGTATTGTATTGGATTACCTTCGTCTTCAACCAGCTAATGATAAGCTTCCTTTGTGTAAATTGACTCAAAAATTGAGCATGTTACTTGCGCTTACTTCAGCACAAAGAGTACAAACTCTGTGGAACCTTAATTTGGACAAGATGTGTTTGAAGGCAGACTCGGTGGAATTCCACGTTGATAGCCTGCTTAAGCAGAGTAAACCAGGAAATGTTGGTATAATGGTCAAGATATCAGCATTCCCAGAGGATGAACGGCTTTGTGCCGTACATTGCATTGAACAATATATAAAACTGACAAAAGAAATAAGGAAGTCAGAGAGACACCTGTTCATCTCGTTTCGGAAGCCACACAATAGGGCATCCTCGCAAACAATTTCGAGATGGATCAGAGTTGTGATGAAAAATTCTGGCATCGATACGGACCAGTACAAGTCTCACTCTACAAGGGCAGCATCTACTTCAATAGCCAAGAAGATGCACATCCCAATGGATGTGATTCTCAAGCATGCCGGTTGGGCCAATGAGAAAACTTTTGAAAAGTACTACAACAAACCAGTGAATACGGGACATTCTACTTTCACTCAAGCAGTCCTACATCACTGATTCTGATTTCTACCAGGACCAGGTTAGCTATTCCTGATATTTTGTTGACAAATTATTGTCGCATATGTGACTACTGAGCTTTGAAGTCTCATGTATTCTCGTTACCGAGAAATATGAAATAAAATAGGAGGATTAAACGAGAACTTACAGTTTGAAGTTTGATCCGTATTTTATGAGTATTAGGAGGTTAGAGAATACATGCCCTACCTCTCCCTCCCTTGCTCAGGATCATTAGTATGTTCTCATCAGTCCTATTTTATTTATTTTATTTGTTCATCAGTAGTCACAGTTGCTTTGAAGATTGATTGTAGCGTTGCGGGCGGGCTCTCATGTATTCTCTAACCTCCTAATACTCATAAAATACGGATCAAACTTCAAACTGTAAGTTCTCGTTTAATCCTCCTATTTTGGAGGAATGATTTCTATTTTTCTGCCTTCAAACTAAGTTTATGAACCCTATATTCTCTCTACTTTCTGAAAACATTTGTATAAATCAAATGCATGTCAAAAACACTGTATTCTTACTTTTTGCTTCAGAGAATTCTAACCTTTTTTGTAGAAAGTTGACAGGTCTGTATTACTCGTGCCCATGCACATACCAGACATTCCGTTAGCTGCATGAAGAAACAGTTTATTGTACTTCTGTAGAAACAGGCATGTTACTTTCCAATAGAGTTGGACTTGTTGAGTCTCCTGTATAAACATGCTAACGAATTACCTCTTATCTTCCAGGGGGGTGTTTCACAAAGATCCTAAGTAGAACTTAACTCTAAGTTGGACTTAAAACTTATGTAGATCCATTTGTAGCCTTAAAATGAAATATATTCAAAAGCAGAAATTAAAGTATATTATACTTTTCATAAATTCCACATGAAGAACATGAAATCTCCTTGATAAAAGAAAATATGAACGATTTGAATAAACATTTAAAACCTTTTAAAATAACTTTTACAAAATATTTTCAAGGATGCCAATGGCTTTCTTAAAGATAAGTTCAACTTAGGATCTTTGTGAAACACCCCCCTGGTCTCCTGAAACAACATGCCAACGATTTGCACTCTTATCCTCCAGGTTGATAATTATCTTGATGAACCAGACAGCGAGAGCGAGCTCCTCAGTGATGACGATGAAATCATTGATTTCGATGACTCCAGCAGCAAGTACGTGGCCTCTTTTGATGCTGAGACAGAAACAGAGAGGGAAGCGGCAAAAAGAGTCCCCCCAACAGTCACGCCAGAGATGTTAGAGAGAGTGAACGAGGCAGAAGGGAGTATCGAGACGAGCATTGCAGGTTTGTGCCTCGTTGTTCAATTTTTATTGTTGCATGTAGCCAAAATTGGACCATAATGCATTTCACTGTTAGCATTCAGCAAGATCTAGCTGTTGGACCTATTCCAGTACACATGCAGGGCTTAAATTAATCCAAGGCCATGGCCTTGAATGCCCCTTTGAGTGGCCTCAATGCCCCTCTCATTGGCCTTGGAGATTTTTGGTGCCCTTTCTAATTCATCCTATTTGTGCTGTAATATAGGAATGTGCCCTACAGAAAAGTGGCCTTGCCCTAAAAATATTGAAATTTAAGGCCTGCACATGCATACTTCAGTGTTTATGTTTTACTGTACATTTATTAGATTTGTCGTTAACATCACTTTAAGTGTATTCGACCAAAAAATGTATTGAAATTATGTAAGTATTTCCATATGAAAACTGAGGACACATAATTTGATGAAACCCAAATTCATGGTCCCTTGGATATTTAGCCATTTAAATGATTCGAGAAGTGCAGTTTTGGTTCCAGACCGGTAATGCCTTAATAGTTCATGTCCTACAGAATCAGAAGAGAGTTTGTCCATGCTCGATCTTAACCCTAGTCGGGTCGAGGGTGAAGGAAGAAACTCCCTGTAATCCATGACATTGTGTACCGGTACACACAACTCTTGTTACCCAGTGCTACCTACATGTAGGACTGGAGTATTGTTAGATTGTAGTGTTGTAGTCTAGTGGATAGGCTTTTGGCTTGAAATTTAAAGGCCGTGGTTCGATCCCTGACACAGCACTAATGTCCTTTGGCAAGGCATTAATCTACATTTGCCACTCAGTACCCAAGATACAGGGTGTATGATGAAGAAAGCATTCGTGTTAGTAATTGTCTATGCCCTCACGGTGACCATATGGTAGGAATACTCCCCAGGGAGTGGAGATGGTGCACATTGTGCGTGAATGCATCTGATGGCTGGGGTAGTAAAGCGCTTCGTAACTTCGAGACGGTATTCCGTATTTAGTGCTTTATAAATCCAGATTATTATTATTATGTTATATCCTATTTTGTATCCTGCAGAATCAGGAGAGAGTTTGTCCCTACCCGATCTTTACCCTGGTGAGGTTGAGGCTGAAGATGAAGTAAGCTCCAGTCCTGGCCAGAGCGTTCACATAACTCGGCTCCCTAGTTCTACTGGGACCTATTCACCATCGGGAAATGACAGAATAGCTGAAAATATCACAGACTCTGAGGTAATTAACGGTGTATAAACCGCCCTCGTGTATTAACCGCACCCCTCTTTTTCGCCCTTTCGCCCTTGCTGTCGGCAGCAAGCCAGGTCCGTGTTAAAAAACCCACGCGGGAAGGCCTTTCATTTAAGTGCGAGGTGCAGCTGAATGTGTAAGATCATTAATGTAAATTAAAAAACAGTAGAGGACCTAGGATAGAACCTTGTGGTACGCCGTGTAATAGAAGAAAAATTGGAATTATTATTATAAACTACATATTGAGATCTATCAGAAAGATTACTTTCAAACCAAGATGACAGAAAAATTTGAGTGTTGTTTTAGTTTCCGAGTGGTGAGTCAACACTGATTACTGAGCTGTGAGACATTGCCAGTCATGTGAATAAGACAATAATTTACTATGAGGCTATATGTATATCCAGTGTATAAGACACACCCCCGACTTTAAATTTTTTCCGCGGCAAAAAAAGTGTGGTTAATACACCGTTAATCACGGTAGTCTGTGCTGAACAGTTATTTATAATAAAGGATAGTTTTATTAGCAGAAATTAAATTTGAGATGTTTTGGAAATGAAATATTTAGATGTTGATACAAAATTGATTAAAATATCAATAAATAGTTTTGGATTGATTTGTATGAACAGGTTACACTGTATTCAGACTAACTCTTGTTCACCGTCTCTTTCCAATGCCAGGTGCCTCAGGCCGACGATGTCCAGCCATTCAGCATCGATCCTGACTTTGACTATGACAACGTCATCCTCACCCCCAAGTGGGAGCCTGGTCATCGACCTCCATCAGGACCCTGAAGAATCAGAGAGATACGTTAACCCTTGTCCTGCCAACATGCCCAGAATACAATTTACTCTATACATGGTATTGTCATCTCTGATAGTGATAGGGTTATTGTTGTAGAAGCCGCAGTAGTCGATTGGCACATCTGTTGTGGCATGTTAGCCAATTGGATCAGATAAAAACCAACAAGTAGCAAGAACATGTATGTGCAATGTAGTCTATAGTACAGGATGTGGCAGTATTTATGCTATGTTCCAATGCTGAGGGATTGTTAACCCTCTTCTTACCAAGAGTCCAAATTTCTAATGTTCTTATACATGGTATTGTCACCTCTGAGAGTGATAGTTTTAAGGTTGTAATATGCCTAAGGCCAATTAAAGGGCTTGGTAATAATTTATGAAATATGATATTGATATCTCCAAGCCTTGATTGACACCCATTTGCCTGCATGTAGTGATGTAAACAAACCTCAAATCAAAATCAAATTAGGGTGTCTGAATGATATTTCAATTTTCCCTTTTGGTTCTTAATTTTTCACCATTATGGTTAGATTTCTATCAAAACATACAGCCCCCCCAAAATCTGGGTAATATTCATCCAATTTTTTTGTCAGAATCGACGGAAAAGGCGTACACGGCGAGTTCAAAATTTAGCTAAACAGCTGCATCGCGCGATATGCAAGTGTACTCGTGTTGCTTAGCTGCAGTGCTACTTGAGCGCGATCGGCAAGCTCCACCTCCGTTGTTTTTGTTGTGCATCCGCATGCGGGTCCGTTTGCCGAATGAATACACAAACGCACACGCATACAAAATGATATTACAACTCCTGAGAGCTGCCTTCCTGCGGGTCGGAGTTGTTCTCATCTGGTTTTCTTTTTTTTTTTAGACTGGTTCATCTGTATCAGAGCAATCCTCTCCCAATTCGAGGAGCTCTGAGAAACTTTTTTGAGATGCTGTCAGATTCTCCTTCTTTTCCAGTCTCCCTTCCTTTCCAGTCTCCCTCCCTTTCTGCTTTGCCTGCTCTGTGTTTTTCTCCCTAAGGACTGCCATTCTACTTTTTGTGCTGACCTGCCGATTTTTGTGGCAAACTCACCACAGTCCGTCTTTGCTTGATGTATCCTCACGCCTCTAGCGCCCTTGAATTGACGTTCACAAATCATGCATGTGTTCACAACTGTCGATAAAACCAGCAGGCTTAAATCTTTTAGCCTTCTTTAGTTCATAGTTCTGCTTTGCCAGCTCTGTGTTTTTCTCCCTAAGGACTGCCATCTGCCATATTTTTTGTGGCACGTTTTTGAATGTCCTCGAGTGATGCTTTCGTTGATGTTTCACCAAACATGATCCTGTAACACTGGCCAGTGATACATAATGAGCTAGTCATTATCTCTGTAAGTGTAAGAACCGTGTCCCTTTCAGCTCTCTATTGGCCTTATTAGTTCATAGTTCTCATTATCAACCAGTAGCTGAAATACATATTCTATCATTATTTACAGCATCTTTACACAATAACAACAATATAACCAATTATTCCTCATTCCCAAAATAGTATGTCCTAGTTTGAATTTCCCCCCGTCGTTCCCTGTCACCAACATAATTACAACGCTCCGTCACGATTGTCATTGTCCTTATTACAAGTCGGCTGATTCCTGAATTTATTACTCTTACTAGGATCTCCTCATCCCCGTCGTTGGCAGATGTCTCCACTACACGAATGTCATTAATTGTTGATTCCGAGGCGGGTTGAGGGGTAGAGTTGTTTGCGTGTATCGGTGGTAGGAATAGACCGTGCGTCCTTCTCTAGTATTACTGAGAGTAATTTTAATAGTTTCATACTATTAATTAAATGTAATGTTAACTGTTATTGTATAATTGTTTTAAATGGGGGCACGCTACAAGAGTCCTATCTCGCACCCCGGGGCAACGTGTCTGACACGGCCGGTTGTAGCAACTACTCCGAAGATCAAGATTACATTAATCTTGATCTAAGGAGACACGAACGAACGATTATCTTTCCTTGCAGTTATTTTTTAAACACCATATATTATTTTGAAAATGTATCAAATTATCAGCCTTACCAACCCCCAAATCCCTTTTATTTCATACGTGTTGTTTTCATTTTTATTATATAAAGTTTACCCATTCAGGTGCAAGGTCAGGCAAGCCCTAAATCGGTGGCACTACGGGTTTTATGATGGCGGAGTGTCTGGGATTTTGTAAACAAGATAGAGGGGTACAATGGACCTACTTTACTTAAAGTGCATCGTGCACCAATATACATTCATGGAATACCTTCAGTGCATGGTACAGAAACCATAGAAGCAATTTGGATGGCATTCTCGTGATAAATTTGTAAGCACTCCTTTATCGGGCTAGCCTGAAAAGGTTGCAAAATTAGTAATCTGCCTCGGAAAACTTCAGAAAATGCAACAAGTTGAAAAGGGTCTAAAACTTTGAATTTTCTCCCTGAAGGCTTCATCATCCTGAAAAGGTGCTGACAACTTCTTCATGAGAAAATATCCAACTGTGAGTTTCACTTGCATGTTCATGGCAACTACCATGGAAGTTAATGCTTGCGTTGTGGCTTCTCGTATTTCGTCCTTTGTTGCAGGGATGCCTCTGTTCGTGAAACCAGAGTTGCAATCATTGTTCTTATCGTAGGCTTCTTGCCTTTTGATGGACATCGAATCTAACAGCAAACTAACATGTATCTGTGCCATTCTAAACTTTTCGTCATTTTAATGTTGACCACTTGACATGGAGGCAATGCTGACCCCATGCCTTGTTCCTATTGCCGTAAGTAGTGCCCGATGCAAAAAATGCCAGTGCTAGAAATATCTGCAAGGAAGCAGGGAGGGCCCTTGATCTTCCTGTTGGATGCTCTAGGTCAACACGGAGGAGATGTATAAAGTAGATGCATCCCCGACGAGAGAACCGATACCTCTTACGAAGCTCGGTGTCGCAGTAGGCATCCAAGGGATTGGCCCTATCCCTAAGAACTCTCTCTCGCCGGAGACCTCTGCCTGCAGCTTCTTCCATTATGTCGGCCATTTTTCCGACATGTATATTTAAGCAGACTGGAAAAACTCCTTTGTAAAATCTTTGCTTCGTTTGTTTTCTAGTCTATTTTCCTATTTATTTATTTATTTAATTCTAATCTTTTGTGAGGGTAGCCCTTTCACCAATAAATAGTGGTCTTCCATGGAACCCTGAATAAACATGAACATGTTTACATCAAAAAGCATAACGTTTAACTTTATACAGAACAGTTAATAATAATAAATAATAAATAATAATAAATAACGAAAGTGAATAGAGCTACTGTTTTCCAGGTAGACAGTGCATTCGTCGGCAAAGATAACGTCATCGAAGTTGATCCTTCTCTAATGCTGTGATGACATGATTGTTCTTTCTTATTAACTGGCCGTATTTAGTTCTGGTACACAACCAGTAGAGTTTCTTCCGGTGCCTCCTGATCGTTGGCCTACTGAAGACTGCTCCTAATTCGGAATTCAAAATATGTTGCAACTTTGTAGCATTACACTCATTGTTCTGGGTGAGGGTTTCATTCAGAAAGTCTTCGTGATTTTCAGAGAAGTTTTTCTTCCTGCCGCTTTTAACTCTGTTGTAACTTCCTGTCTCCAAAAAATGTTCAATGATGCGATTTATCGTCCATGGTTTAATATCCCCATACACTTTAGATGTCAAGATTATATGTATATGGGACCAGTCTGCACCATCAACTACAATTCTTGCCTGGATGAACCAAAAGAATCCACTAATATCTATGCAATCTTAATAAAATCATCCATAAAATAGCATTCTTTAGCAATTACAAACCTTAATCAGCCACATAGATGAGTTTTTATGCCATAACAGTTCCAAGAAAGTTCCACAAAAAGTGGAAATTAAAAGGCAGTTAAAAACAACATGACTCTAATGTACAATCTACAATCTGTTCTTACAAAAAACGCACCAGTTCGGCTCGCCTTCCTCAAAGATTATTTGTAGTTATTATGTGTTCTGCAGCTGGCCAGCCGTGTTTAATTACTACCACTTTTTGCAATGTACTGATATTCCTACACTTTTCTGAACGTAATGATGACTGACTTACCTTTTGCTGAAACAAGTGATATTGATTTAGACATATTATTTCACACTTTGCATAATGTTGATTTAACTTCCTCATCTGACGAACGTTATGAGAAACGTATTTCAGATACCCTCAATAGTAAATTCGATGAAATGTTACTTCAGTTTGATCCTAATGATATTCATTATGTAAGAGAATCTCAATACCTTACTCAAAACCAGTTTATTCAAAATGTTAAAAGCACATCAAAATGTGATTTAAATTTCTTGAACCTGAATATTCGTAGCCTGAACAAAAATTTTGAGCAGTTAACTTTATTGCTGGACAATATTGATCTGTGTAACTTTATTATCGGTCTCACAGAAACATGGTTACAAGACCAGCCTCATTCCCTTTTTTCTCTTTCTCAACATAACCTCATATTTAATAACCGTACGAATAAAAGAGGTGGAGGCGTTGCAATGTATGTTCCAGACCATCTAAATTTTAAAGTACTTTCTGATATAAACACAATGAATCTGGCAATGGAAGTGGTCTTTATCGAATTAGTCTTACAAAACAAGAAAAATATCGTAGTTGGTACTATTTATCGTCCCCCGTCTTCAAATCACAACGAATTCTTAGTTGAAATGCAGCATTTACTTGTTCACCCCCTTCTTCAAAATAAACATTGCATCATTATGGGAGATTTCAATGTTGATTTGTTAAAATGTAATGATAATCAGTTCTCTCATGATTTTCTGGATACCTTACTTTCGTATTCTTTTGTTCCAGTAATATCAAAACCCACGCGGTTATCCACTCATTCGTGTACTCTCATCGATAATATATTTGTAAATGTTGATCATTTACAAACTGAATCTGGCATCATACTGTCTGACATATCAGATCACTGTCCAGTTTATTGCAAAATTCAAAGTTTATTTAATCTTGCTAAATCACCTCCCTCGTCAAAAATAGTAAGGAAATTTACAGCTTCCAAAATTGATAAATTAAAGGGAAAGCTGGGATCGATCGATTGGGCAGAAGTTTTGGCTCATATTGATGTTAATGTATCTTACAACAATTTTATCCACGTTCTAAAAATAGCTCTTGACGAATGTATTCCTCTAGAGAGATGCAAATTTTCCAGTTATAGACATGAACCACGTAATCCTTGGGTCTCTAAATCTTTATTAAGATCTATTAATAGGAAAAATAACTTGTATTATAAATTTCGTGCGAATCCCAAACCTAAACTTCGTGAAAAATATGTTAAATATAAAAACACTTTGACAAAGATTATGCGATTAGAGAAACAGAGATATTATTGTACCCAGTTTGAAAAAAAGAAATCCAACATAAAGGAAACATGGGGAGTTATTAATAAGGCATTGAACAAAAAGAGTGGGAAAAAAAGCATAAAACAAATCCGAGAGGATAATAAAACCATCAATGATGAAGAATCTATTGCTAATCACTTTAATGATTACTTCTCAAACATTGGACCCAATCTTGCCAAGAAAATTCCTGTTGTCGGAAAACCCTTTCATTCTTTTTTGAATAACAAAAATCAGAATTCTATATTTTTTAGTCCAACCAACGCATCTGAAATTCTAAAACTTGTTAAAAATTTCAAAGAAAAAAGAAGTGCGGGTCATGATGAAGTCAGTAACTTTTTATTGATCAATATTATACACGAAATAGTTGTTCCCCTAGAACACATATTTAATCTTTCCATGTCTCAGGGTGTAGTTCCCGATGCCATGAAACTTGCAAAAGTTGTTCCGATTTTTAAAAAGGGTGACCCCTTAGATTCATGTAATTACAGGCCCATATCTCTCCTGTCTTCCATCTCTAAAGTGTTAGAAAAACTCATCTATGATCGCACAGTAGCTTTTTTAGTTAGTAATAATATATTCTCCGACTCACAGTTTGGCTTCAGACAAAAACATTCGACTGTTCATGCTATTTTACATTTCATTAATCATGTTACTTCTGCAATTGATGAACACTCTCATACCCTTGGGATGTTTCTGGACCTCTCCAAGGCCTTTGACACAATCGACCATCAAATTCTACTATACAAACTTTCACACTATGGTATACGTGGAAGGGCCTTGGAGTGGTTCGAAAGCTACCTCAAGGGTAGGAAACAATACGTATCAATAAATGAAGCAGACTCGGCCTTTCCACAGTTAATTTGTGGAGTGCCACAAGGATCCCTTCTGGGGCCTCTTCTATTTATATTGTATATGAATGACTTTCAAAACTCATCCAATGTTTTGTCGTTTATATTATTTGCTGATGATTCTTCTGTGTTTTTCTCACACAAAAACCCCAATTCACTACTTGAAACCGTAAATCTTGAAATGAAACTTGTTGAAGAGTGGATTTGTGCCAACAAACTTTCCTTGAACTTAAATAAAACTCAATGTATGCTCTTTTTCGGGATTGCCTGGCAATGTTTACATCAATGATACAATTATACACTTAGTTGATTCATCAAAATTCCTTGGTTTTATAATTGACAATAAACTTTCTTGGAAAGAACATAACTTACAATTGAGTAAAACTCTATCAAGGAACATTGGAATAATCAATAAATTAAAAATGTCTTTTCCTAAGTATATTTTGAAAAGTTTGTACTCGACGCTTATCTTGCCTTATCTTAACTATGGCATACTTGCATGGGGGAATTCATTTAATTACCAGTTGGACAAATTATTGATACTTCAAAAACGCGTCATACGAATAATCTGCCACACTAATAGGTTAAGCCACACTAATAGTTTATTTTTAGAAAATAAAATATTGAAAGTTCATGACCTGTATAATTTCTTTTTAGGCTGTTTTATGTTTAGATTAAATTCTAACGAACTTCCTCATGCCATCACGTCGATATTCCAAAAGAATCAACAAATTCATAATTATCCAACCCGACAGTCTTCCTTTTTTCACTTACACAAACTGAGAACTTTACTAAAACAAAAAACTTTGATTTATACTGGTCCTGTGTACTGGAACTCCTTAGACATTTCGCTCAAACAGCTGCCAAGTTTAATTACTTTTAAATATCACCTGAAACATAAACTTCTACTCCAGTATGAAAATGTTTAAGGTCATCATGATAGAGACCATCGGTATTATCAACACTTGTTGGCTGGCTGCACCACACACTCGTTTTTGTTCTTTTGTTTTGTTTTTTGTTTTATATATTATGTAAAAAAATGTATTATGTAAAGGGAACCTTAATTACAAGCATAATGCTTCCAAGGTTTCCTCCTCATTACTGTAGATAATTGTTAGCATCATATGTATTTAATAACTTGCCATTACATCGTTTGAATTACTGTTGTATCAATCGAATATTATGTAAATGTTTTGTTACCTTGTATATGCCTTACTTTGTAAATTCTTTTCATATGCAGTTAATGTGGAAATAAAAAAAAATAAAAAAAGATGAGTAGTTTTGTTGCCCCCCCCCCCCCCCCCCCCCCCCCCCCCGTCTGCTTACTCCACCCCATATGTTGACTTTGGCGGGGTGTTTCAGCTTGCCACTCTTCCTCGATGTTCAGTCATTCCCGGAACTGGTACGTCGCAATGCTCTTCACGTCGAACGCATTCTCGTCGGTGAAAACACCGTTTTGGAGCGTGTCGCCGGACTCTATGCAGTTAATGGCAAATGCCAGTCTGCCTGCTTTATTTGTTTTTCTAATCATCTGCCCATACCGAGTGCGTGTGGTGACCCAAGATCGTGAGAACCAAGCTCGTTTGACTCGACTCGGTGCTCAGAGATGCTGATAAAGCCGTCACAAACCCTCAATATTCTGCTGTCATGAGTGCTCCCAGGCCATCTTGCCACCACATTTGTGATCCTGTAACTTGCGTTACAGATCAGCTGCACGTTTATTGAATGCTTCCCCTTGCGATTGACAAAGATTTTCTCCTCCTCGCCAAGAGGAGCCCCATACATGCGTGCCGTCGACTGCTCCAACAACGTTTGGCATGCCAGCAAGGTTGAAAAAATCCACCTGTGTAGATCTTTCTTTATCGGTCTTTGTGAATCGAGCTATTGTTCTCCAGGTAAACTGTGCACTCATCCGCAAAAATGACGTCATTGAAGTTGACTTTGTTTTCTATTGCACTGATTGCGAAGACAAATCTTGCGACTCGATTGTTCTTTCTTATCAGCTGGCCGTACTTTGTTCTGGTGCACAACCAGCCAAGTTTCTTCTGGTGCCTCCTGATAGTTGGCCTACTGAAGTCAGCTCCCAATTCCGATCTTAAAAGATGTTGTAACTTCGAAGCATTGCACTCGTCGTTCCGGGTGAGGGTTTCATTCAGAAACTCTTCGTGATGTTGAGAGAAGTTCCTCTTCCTACCGCTTTTCACTCTATTGCTGTAGCTACCTGTCTCTAAAAAACGTTCAATGATGCGATCTATCGTCCGTGGTTTAATATCCCTGTACACTTTAGATGTTAAGATTAAGAACTCCTTTCTCGAGGTAGAGTTAAGGTATAACAAAATGATGTGCTTACGCTCGGATATAGAAACAATACGATAATGCTCAGGACGAATCATTATAGCACAGCAATTTCTTCCCATGCTTTTCATTTGCTATGTTTGTTGTGTAGTTTGTTTTCCTGTTGTTGATTATGATGACCCTTGCTTCAATTAGTTTGATTAGATAGTATCTCTCTGAATTTTGCCAGTTACTTTACTCCTAGATCTTGATACCTCCATCTTGCAGCAGCTAGTGTGGTATAACATCGAATCTAATTACATCTATAAAGTCCAATGTAACTTCGAAGAATAGTTCTCTTTGATATACTTCCATGTTTCTATTGCTTCTGTAGTGAAGCCTGGTTTCCCATCTACCGATGACAACATTTTTCGGAGAGTGACCTCCGATGGAAGTCTGAATATCGTTCTGAGGAATTTGTAGCAGCTTGGTGACAGGTAATGCAAGGTTAGAGAGAGATTTCATAGCTACTGTCTTCTGAACCTACATTCCTAGCTAAATGTTTCTATTCCATCTCCTCTCTTTACATATCCTATGCCAGCATAGATATAATTTTCCTTTCTCCACCAACTATAAAACTTTTCTTGAATCCTGCATCCAGCCCATGCAGCCACCACAGTGTTCCTGGTACTCTCATGAGATGTTCATATCTGATGTGTCTTAAGTCCTCTCCTTCCATCACCTGTGCGATTTGAAGGAAAGTGTTTTTTAGTATCTCCTCTATAAAGAACTCTCTCCTCATTATGCCATCAAAGATGAGTAGTTTTGTTGCCCCCCGTCTGCTTACTCCACCCCATACGTTGACTTTGGCGGGGTGTTTCAGCTTGCCTCTCTTCCTCAGTTGTTTTCCTGAACTGGTACGTCCCAATGCTCTCCACGTAGAATGTACTCTCATCGGCGCAAACACCACTTTCTAGCATGTCGCCGGACTCTATGCAGTTAATGGCAAATGCCAGTCTGCCTGCTTTATTTGTCTTTCTTATCATTTGCCCGTACCGAGTGTGTGTGGCGACCTACTATCTTGACGACTGAGGTCGTTTGACTCAGAAAAGTCTTGTAGAACGCTTGGTTAGGGGTGTTGACTGTCGTATAAACATCAACAGCCTAATCCAAGTGTTAGTTTTAAACTTAAACTTATAATAGTGGATTACTTTCATGGAATATGAAATACAATATGGTAGTTTGCGCTTAACGATCTTGACATCCACTGCATGTGCAACCCACAATTAAAAAAACATTCAACCATTAATTTGTAAGAAATATGATGGCATTAATTTTCACCTGTAATCAACATCTGGTCCCTATATTTCTTGGACCTGGAAACCATCTTCTGCCACAGGTCTCTCAGGTGGGCCCCAGCAGATTTTTATGCCTCCGTTACGAAGTAGCCGGAGGCATTATGTTTTCGGGTTGTCCGTCCGTCCGTACGTCCGTACGTCCGTACGTCCGTCCGTACGTCCCGTTCTCGTGATCGCGTTATCTGAAGAACCGATTGATGGATTCCTGCCAAACTTTAGTCATGTATGTATCTTGCAGAGCCGATGAACTGATTAGATCTTGGGGTCACGAGGTCAAAGGTCAAAGGTCACAGGGCTCATTATATATGCAAAAACAGCTCGTGATCGCGTTATCTAAAGAACCGATAGATGGATTCCTGCCAAACTTTAGTCATGTATGTATCTTGCAGAGCCGATGAACTGATTAGATTTTGGGGTCACGAGGTCAAAGGTCAAAGGTCACAGGGCTCATTATGTATGCAAAAACAGCTTGTGATCGCGTTATCTCAAGAACCGATTGATGGATTCCTGCCAAACTTAGGTCATGTATGTTACTTGCAGAGCCGATGAACTGATTAGATTTTGGGGTCATGAGGTCAAGGTCAAAGGTCATACGGCTCATTATGTATGCAAAAATAGCTTGCGATCGCATTATCATTAGAACAGATTGATGGACTCCTGCCAAACTTAGATCATGTATGTATCTTGCAGAGCCAATGAACTGAGTAGATTCTTGGGTCATGAGGTCAAAGGTCATGGGCTCATTATGTATGCAAAAATAGCTTGTGAACGCATTCTCATTAGAACTAACAGATGGATTACTATTTAACTCAGGACATCTTGCAGAGCCAATGAACTGAGTAGATTTTAGGGTCATGAGGTCAAAGATCAAAGGGTCATATATGTATATAATGGATTACAATTGAAATTGATTTGAAAAATTTCTTCTGTTTTGGTTTGTAAAATTGCTCCATGACGGAGGCATCATTTTCGACTGCGCGCAGTCGAAGTTCCATCTAGTTTCCCCTGGAAGAGGGGCAAACCTTGCCTTTAAAATAAGTACACTTAATCTTCAATTGAACATTTAGGACAATTATATGCATTTGCCCTAATTTCATCATCAGTTAAGCCCCACACTTCGGAGCACTCAAAGTGCATCCATCGAGAACACGAATCACAGCTAATCCACTTCTCTCCCTCCTGGTATTTCCCTTCGCACATGATGCATATATTTTCGTCAAATACTTCCCAAATTTCTTCATCAATTCTAACTTTCTTTTGTCCCCGCTCAGTAATTCCGTCTGCCTTTCGTTTCTCTTTCCTGCTCTGTTCAGAATTTGTCTTCCTTTTCTTACTTTCTTTCCTCGTCTGATGCTCTTTATTTCTTGATTCAACTCCTTTCTTCTTTTTGCCCAGCTCATTAATTCCGGTACTGGTACGTAGTGCGTTCAAACTTCAACGCATGTACCCTTTCTGTTGTTGCCTTCTTGCAAGCGTCCAGGAGTCTTTGTTTTGACTGAAATTAGAGATTGAAACAATTACTGCGATGTAAAAGTTATCAAGCTATAGTTAATTTCCTCAATGACTTTAAGAGCCAGGGTCCCAACAGTAGAGATACAGCTATAAACAAAAACAATGGAAACAATTAAGATATACAATTTAAAAGCGTATTTATTCAATCGCGCTAAAATCTAGCTGGGAAACATTCCAAACACATTAGGTAGACGGTACATTCGTCGGCGAAGATAACGTTATTAAAGTTCACCTCGTTTTCCAAAGCTGTGATGGCAAAGGCAAGTCTTGCCGCCCGATTGTTCTTTCTTATCAGCTGGCCGTATTTGGTCTTGGTGCACAACCAGCCGAGTTTCTTCTGGTGCCTCCTAATAGTTGGCCTACTGAAGTCAGCTCCTAATTTAGATCTTAACAGATGCTGTAACTTCGAAGCATTGCACTCGTCGTTCCGGTTGAGGGTTTCATTCAGAAACTTTTCGTGATGTTCAGAGAAGTTCCTCTTCCTGCCGCTTTTAAGTCTGTTGTTATAACTTCCCGTCTCTAAAAAACGTTGAATGATGCGATTTATCGTCCATGGTTTAATATCCCCACACACTTAGATGTTAAGATCAAGAAATTTCTTTCTCGATGTAGAGTTTAGGTATAATGAAATGATATGCTTACGCTCGGATATAGAAACAATGCTCTGGACGAACCATTATTGAACAGCACTTTCTTCCCATGCATTTTCCTTTGCTACGTTTGTTTTGTAGTTTGTTTTCCTGTTGTTAATTATGATGACCCTTGCTTCAATTAGTTCTATTAGATAGTATCTCTCTGAATTTTGCCAGTTAAGTTTTCTCCTAGATCTAGATGTCTCCATCTTGCAGCAGTAGTGTGGTTTAAAATAGCATCTATCATTAAAGTCCAATGTAACTTTGAAGGATAGTGTTCTTTAATATATTTTAATGTTTCTATTGCCTCCAAAGGGAAAAACATGATGTTATGTTCAAATATTTTGCTCTCGCAAATGGTAGTTTACCACAAAAAGTGAAAATTAAAAGGCAGTTAAAAACAACATGACTCTAATGTACAATCTACAATCTGTTCTTACAAAAAACGCACCAGCTCGGCTCGCCTTCCTCAAAGATGAGTAGTTTTGTTCCCCCCCCCCCCCCCCCCCCCGTCTGCTTACTCCACCCCATCATTGACTTTGGCGGGGTGTTTCGGCTTGCCACTCTTCCTGAATTGTCCAGTTGTTTTCCTGAACTGGTACGTCCCAGTGCTCTCCAAGTAGAATGCACTCTCATCGGTGAAAACACTGTATTCGAGCATGTCGCCGGACTGCCTTATTTGTCTTTCTAATCATCTGCCCATACTGAGTGCGTGTGGCGACCCACGATCGTGAGAACCGAGCTCGTTTGACTTGACTCAGAGATGCTGATAAAGCCGTCACAAACCCTCAATATTCTGCTGTCGTGAGTGCTACCAGGCCATCTTGCCACCACATTCGTTATTTTGTAGCTAGCATTGCAGATCAGCTGCACGCTTATTGAATGCTTCCCCTTGCGATTAGTATAGATGTTCTCTTCATCGCACAGGGGAGCCCCATGTAGCTGTACATGTGTGCCGTCTACTGCTCCAACAACGTTCTGTATTTCAGCATTATCAAAGGCAAAATTTAAAAAAAGTATGACAAGAAGTGAAACTGTAGCACACGTTCATGGCAGAAAGTACAACATGGTAGCTCTAAAAAGAACTTTGTGTATTCTGCAGTTAACATACTGTGCAGTAAGTTAACAAAAAGAGAAAATACCTGAACAATATTTCAGCATTATCAAAGGCGATATAAAAAAAAAGTATGACAATAAGTGAACCTGTAGCACACGTTCATGGCAGAAAGTACAACATGGTAGCTCTTAAGAACTTTGTGTATTCTGCAGTTAACATACTGTGCGTGCAGTAAGTTAACAAAAGAGAAAATACCTGAACAATATTTCAGCATTATCAAAGGCGATTAAAAAAAAAAAAAAGTATGACAATAAGTGAAACTGTAGCACATGTTCATGGCAGAAAGTACAACATGGTAGCTCTGAAAAGAAGTTTTTGTTATATTCCAGCAAGGTTCAACCTGTGTTGATCTAACCTCTCACATTGTTTCAGGGAATTTGATCACCTGTCGGTAGAGAGTAAATATGTGTTTTTTATCATTTTTTGTCCTACCATTGTTACGATGGTCTTTCTTAGCATCGTGGCATTAAATTTACCCTCAAAGCCAGAAGAGGTCCATAGCCGCTGGTATACTTGGGAGACATTCTCCGTTTTTCTGGAGGAAAACCGCCTCCTCCGGGCTGTTCGTACCCTTATATCCAGGTGTACACGGTCTAGCATACTTAATGTATTCAGTCAAGAGTGTGAATTCTTCCTTGGTTAGGAAGACCTTCGCTGGCCCTGCTGATGAGGCCGTTTTGTGCTCCTCAACCTATATTTGTGTAAATGTTGGGGTAAATCTTCTTTCAGCTGAATTGAATAACCCTACAAACCTTCAACAGAACTTGGTCCTCGTGGACAACACGCTCCTGGACATCGGATATTCAGAGATTGGCAATCACTGCAGGGCGCTCTGCACCCCCGTACAAAACCTGCACCATGCTGCAGTTTAGCACGGACAGTACATTCTCCCATTGCCTTTCTCCTTTCCTAATTGGTTCTTTAAAAAGTTGATAATTTCCATTAATTTCCAAAGATGCCTTGGCCTTAGCCTCCAGCTGGTTTAGGAATTGTTGAAGTTGTCTAGCAGGTCTTCTACTCAAGAAGAAATCCAAAAGTAAGTGGTTGCCGGCCATCATGCAAGAGTACATAGCTAATCTGCTTTTGTAATCTTTATATTAATTATGTAAATCCTAACTAGATTGTTCTAAGGAATTTGCAACACTTTTCGCAACTGAGAGATTCAGTAATTCTTGGCTGTGTCTTCTGCCAGAAATTCTTGGCTGTGTCTTCTGCCAGAATGTTTACCACTTCATCGACGACATCTGATCCCGATGATGAAATATGGAAAAGAATTTATTCTAAACATATCAAATAACTCACCAAGTGTCGGTTCAAGAGAGATTTAGCAGCTCTTGGATGTTATTTTTTTTTGTGATTATCAAACATTTATTATCATCAAAATGAATACAAACATCTTTCTTGATGTTGCATAGAGCTTGTGCCACACGGTGCACACAGCGGATTACCGTGGCGACATCTACACGATGGTTGGTGTCTATCTCGTCAAATATCGATCCCTTGGCGAAGAAGTCTAAAGCTACACGTACTTGCCATTCTTGTTCAGGGCTTTGCTCCTTGGAAGTTTTTCTTTCCAGATCTTCACCATTTAACATTGTGAAAATTCTCCTCGCCTCATCTTTATGGAATCTGTACTTTTTTTTGGAATTTTTTCTCCGAAAGATAGACAAATGGATCTATTTTGTCTGGGACATTCCTCCCACCAGCCGCCATTTTGAAGAATTGCGATCAATTGCAAATCAGTTGCCTCATTCCGGATTTCGCAGAGGTCTACAGTCATTCTATCCGTACCGTTCTGGATGTTGTGGAGATGTGGATGCCATGGATGCAGCTAGTGCAATCCATGACAGAGCCAGTGGCAAAAAAACTTGCAAACTGTGGGGTAATGCATAGTTCCTTCGCGTACTATGTGTGATCCTTCCGGATAATCTGTTAATCAGGTGGAGGCATCCCTGCATGCTGAACCTATACAACTTGAACATTTGTTTGTCGTCATATAGGTCCAAGGGATGCCTCCGGTCGCGAAATACCCTCTCTTTCCTCAGAGCTGCGGCGTGTTGTATTGCGTGTAATATGGCAGCCATCTTGGTATGAAGGATTACTTTAAATGATAATGGTAGTTAACGCTATCAGATCCTTCCTATGGGAGGTTAGGCTGAGGCTGTAGATGTTAATGGGATCTATTAGGCTGGTAGATGGGGGCTGAGGCTGGTAGATGGGGTCGATGAATTATTCCTACCTCATGATAACCTCAAAGATCAGGAGATTTATGTTTAGATATTTTGCTCTACAAATTAGAGGAAATATTTTTTTAGTATCTCCTCAATGAATTATTCCTACCTTATGATACCGTCAAAAATAACCAGTTTCGTTGCCCCGTTTATGTTTATATTGTTCGCTCGAATTAGAGGAAAAGAGTTTTTTAGTATCTCAATGAATTATTCCTACCTTTTGTTGCCCCCCGTTGGTTTACTCCACCCCATACGATGACTTTGGCGGGGAATCTGCCTGCCACGCTTCCTCGATTGTTCATTTGTTTTGGAGCTGACTGGCTGGGAGATAACTATGTGGGTTCCATCAATGGCCCCAACAACACCAGGAAAATTGCAGTAGTTAAAAAAATTCATGTTGGGTCTCGAGGACCACCTCTCTTGTCGAAGGAAATGAAATGTATCGTTCTTTTCTAGTCGCAATCGCTATTGATATAGCCTTTACTAGTCGGGACACCGTAGCTTTAGAGAGGCCTTCCTGTGAGTTAAACCACGTTTAAAGATAATTTTGTTCAATTTCCCGCGAGAGATTAGAAAGAAGAGGGGTGGGGTCAAGTTGGAAAAGAACCTGGAAATCAAGATGTAAATTATGTTGATAAGAAATTGCAATTTCTCTTTCATTGTAATAATTATCAATGACTGTCAATCTAGGCTGCCAGCAGCCCTCTCATAATCACTCCATAACCATTTCGAGTCAGAATACTCGACTTTCCTTGCTTCTTATTGCAAACTGCATAATCAACCTTCAGGTTCACCGCTCCACGGGTGTTTTCCTCACTGGTCTATCCACCCCCTAGTCCAACATGCTAGCTCACTTTGTCGGCTACCCATGCGACTTTTAAACCAAGGTCTCTACGATAGGATATAGCCTCGAATTGTAATTCCTACTTATCGCCATCTTTTCTTTGCTGCCTCCCCAAGGTCCTGGTGCTTTCGGATCCAATGCCTCGTGAGGTGATCAGTTGTTGCCTCACATATGAGGCAGGTTCTCGTCATTCGTTGTTTTCTTTCCACCTTATCTTTGCCTGATGTTTGGGTTTCCCCTTCTTCTTCGCTTGCTCGTTAGCACGACGAAAGTGGATTGAGCTGTCATTTTCCAAATAGACGGTGCACTCGTCAGTAAATATGACGTTCCTGAAGTCGACTTCGCTTTTGATTGTAGTAATAGCGAAAGCAAGTCTGGCTGCACGATTGTTTTTTCGTATGAGTTGCCCGTATTTAGTTCTGGTACACAACCAACCTAGTCTCCTCTCGGCCTCCTCTTCCAGAAATTCATATTTCAGTAGTATGGTAGTACTGAGAGCTGCAAGTTCCTCTGCAAGGATCAGTTTTTCACAGGCTCATGAAGCAACCAGGTCCACTGCCTCTGTCTACCATTCAAAGTCTCAAGCATTTATTCTCTCCCAGTATCCAGTCATGACATGACATGCCATGTAGATTGATATGGAAGAAAAAGAATAAATAAAGAAATTATGAGAAAAGTAAATTTCAGATATTATTTAAGATTCCACTGCATTGCATGTTGTACGTGTAGCATTAATACTATTGGTGCACGGCACACTGCAGTTTCAATAGAATTCATGATATTTAATGAATCTTTTAGTTACAAATTTGGTAGCCAAATATCCTCAACTGGGGCCACAATCAATCCCTCTACAGAGGCCAGGTATACTGGAACTCCCGTCTCAGATACTGACCTTGAGTAAAGAGAGAGATGTAACCCTGTCCTAGGTATTTTACAATTGAATTAATAATATTATAATGAGTTGCAATTTAGAAGCGAAATACCCCCAAGAGGGGCCACAAATCACTCCCTCTACATAGGCCATGTATACTGGAACTCCCGTCTCAGATACTGACCTTGAGTAAAGAGAGAGATATGTAACCCTGTTCTAGTCTCAAGCATTTATTCTCTCCCACAAATATTGATAAAGTACAAGGCACTTTCTGACGAGTTGCCTGTATTTCGTTCTCGTACACACCCAACCAAATCTCCTCCGGTGCCTCCTGACAGTTGGAAGACTAAAAGAAGCGTCCAATTCTAACCGAAGGAGATTATGAAGTTTGGACGTTGTCGTGTTTTGTTTAAGAATTCTTTGTGGACCTCGCAGAATCGCTCCTCCTTTCACACATTTGCCGGTAATTGTAGGTGCCAGTTTCCAAAAACCTTGAAATGGGTCTCAAAATAGTCCTTGGTTTGATGTCAGTATACACTCTTGATACTAAACCCTAAATTCTTTTAGCGAGGAAGAGTTAATTAAAAATAATATTTGACTGAGTATTATAAGGTTCACATGGTCTAAAATTAAGGGAAAAAAGAAAATTTTATTCGAAAAATCCAACAAACAATTTTGAAGTCTAGTCTACTTACTTGGGTTGTTTTCAGACGATGACTAGCGTCACCCGTCTGACCACTCGGGATACTGTGGCATTGCTGCATCCATGGATGGTCGCTGCACTGTCCAGCACGCTTCCGGTTGCGAAGAAACGCAATGCCAAAAAGACTTGCAGGGAGGCTGGTAGAGTCTTGCTCCTCTTTGTGGCATGCTCTAGGTTATGCTGTAGTTCGTTTATTAGGAAAATGACTCCTTCTCTATTGAAGCGGTATTTCTTGAACATGTCGACATCATCGTAGATGTCCAGTGGGTTCGTACGATCTCTAAACACTCGCTCTCTACAGAGGATTGTTCAAAGTTTACTTGTTATCTGATATGTTTGGTATAATACAAACTAGTTTACTTATACAAACTACAGTTTTCGCAATTGACTTCTTCTTATTCTACTATCTTACAATTCTAATATCTAAAAGGTAGTACAAGTCAGTGTCTAATATCTACAATTCTTTATGAGGTACCCTTGAGTGACTATGTCACTCCTTATTTCCTTCACTTAGGATGTTTAATTTTTGTGTTCTTTTGATAAACTTCTTCTGACCGGAAAGGAGATGGAAATAAACTTGAAATCAACTTGTGTAGGGCCCGTCTGGCAATCAAGAATTTGGGATGCAGTCTAAAATTTATGACATTTTCCATCCCTTTGGGCCCTGGGCCGTAAATAGTCTTGGAAAAATCTGCAACCTCCTGCAATTGTGATTGGCCAAAACTTTGTGACGTCACTACGCGCGAAGTCCAAAACGCTCATTGATCGCTGTAGTCAACAATCACAGCTGATCTTACTACTTTCATTCATCACCGAAACAACAACCCGTTATGCCTATTTCATAAAAAGTAAGTTCTCTTTTACATTTCTTAAAGATTTAATCAGGCTAGTCATGGTATAGCTAAATCACAAATATAACAAGAAAATTAAGGGCTACGTGGCCTCGTATTTAAGCGTAAGTTCATGTTTATGGGCCTCTTTCATATGCTTATTTAATTTGGCATGGGAAGTGAATCCTGCTTTGCATTTGCTGCATACCGGTAGAAGTAACATCTATAAGTGGAGGAGATAGAAGCGCACAGAAACTACAAAAAAAAAAAAAAGTTAGTCCAACATCCAATGTTCATATTAATCTTGATAACGTCCTGGTGCACATCGAGTCTTAACTGGATTCCGAAGTCTTAGCCAAGTCTCCACCTGGGGTGCTTCGGCTTGCCATGCTTCCTTGATTGTTCCGTTCTTTTCCGGAACTGGTAGGTTCATATATTCTCGACGTAAAACATACTTTCGTTGGTGAAAATACCCTTCTCTAGGACGTCCCCGGTCTCTATACAGTTAATGGCAAATTAAAGCCCTGATCATCTGCCCATACCGGGTCCGTGTGGCAACCCACGATCGCGACAATCTCGCTCGTTTGACTTGACTCAATGAAAAGTCTTTTTGGAAAGTTCCCTTGAGTGAGCGAACCAACTTTCTCGCCGTTAACTCTCTGTTAGCCGTGAACTGTTCGTCTATAAAATCCTTATGTTCTGAAGTTAAATTCGACGGCCGCCCACTCCGGGGCCTGTCCTCAATGGATGACGTTTCTTTGTATCACTTTATGGTTGCGGAAACTGTATTACGAGATACTTAACCACCTTCTGCATCAAGTTTTTAACGATTCATGATATCGATGACCCCGATAAAGATGACACTACTCGACGATGATGTACATGTGCTATTGATCGAATTAGAGATGAAAACAAAATCTTAATAATTTTCTCGATAATTTCATGATGGTGCATACCCCATACCACCCAACGTGTTTCCTGATTACTGTTGCGACATCTACTCAATGGTTAGTTGCTATTTCATCAAAAATTGAGCCCTTGGCAAAGAGGTTGAGTGCAATGCACACTTGCAATCCTTTACTAAGGGCTTTGCTCCTTGCTGTTTTTCTGTCGAGATCCTCTTCATTTAGCATGCCGCAAATCCTAATGAATTCTTCTTTATAAAATCGATACCTTCTTGAATTTCTTGTCGGATAGCTGCACAGAGGGATCAATTTTGTCAGGGACAATCCTCCCAACTTCTTCATTGGCAGCCACCATTTTGAAGATTTTTTAAGATCCTAGGTTACGTAGATGTCCTCAAAGTTTTCAGGGAACACTCAGATCTTAGTTTCCAGTTCTTAACTTCAGCTTTCTGTTACTGATAGATCGTGGGGGAGCTAGTGCCTGATTCCATTGAGTGTCATGCTCTTAAACCAAGGCCAAACTAAATCCATGACATGGATGCACCCATCCCGTGTGAAGCGGTACTTGCGGAAAATGTCTCCGTCTCCTAAGTCAAAGGGCTGGCTGCGATCCCTAAAGATTCGCTCCCTCCTCCTCGCCCTTTCGAATGCACGACGTTGAAACACAGCCAGTATGGCAGCCATAGTCACTGTAGTGCTACCGCAAGCTCAACCTTCAACTATCAGCATCGTACCAGATCCTTCCTATCTCGGAGTAGGCTATTCTTTATATACTCGACTGTCTTCTGAACTTACAATCCTAGCTAATATAAAGGTGTCTTTGTTTCTATTTCATCTCCTCTCTGTACATTTCCTATGCCAGCATAGATATCATTTTCCTTTCTCTACCAACTATGAAACCGTGCCTGATTCCTGCATCTAGCCTCTGCAGCAACCTACAGTATTCCTGGTACTCTCTACCCTGGCTTCTTTCTTGCCACAAACTACATTGTAATGTTTGGCCTTGATTCTATCTCCCAAGGCATTCCCATGAGCATTCCAGCTGCCAGAAATGCCTTTCGCTCGCAAAATGTGGTAGCCTGCTCGGTCACCAGACCCCTCTCCCCGTCTGGTCCTTGCGTCAGTCGTTGATAAACCTCTTGAAGGGCCAGACGAAGGAACTCCTTGCGGAGGCCTCCAAGATCCTGGCCCCTCTCCCCCATGAACTGTACCTCGAGGGGGAGACGAGGCTTATATGAGCAAGCTGAGAACTCATATTGAACTTAACAATGTCTTTTTATTAAAAAAACTTTTAAAGATGGTTGCGAATACCTCCCAGGGTTGTACCACATGCGGTGCCCACTTTCGACTGCCCGTCGACGGTGGGCTTTAAAGCCACTCGATGTTATGAAATTTCTTGCAATTTCGACGGCAGACGGATATTCCTCTGAAACAGAAGGTCGCCCAGCCCTTGCCCTCTTTGGTTCTCCTCTCTTTGTCGGGCTTTCTTTGTCGAGCCACGCTAACACAGCAGCCGGATTAGCCATCTCGATGTTGTGTGTGCATTTGCGCGGATGTAATAAATCATGCCGTTCTTCCGTTTATTCCTGAGCATTTCCATTATTATTTCATCTCCAATATTTTCAGAAAAAAATAAGTTATATCACCTGTGAGGGTTTCCTGTAAGAAACTGCAGTACACTCACTGCATCCCGGTTCTCGATTTCACTGTTAATCATGCTTACAAACTCACTTGGAAGCAAGTTTTTGATTGTTAGTGACAGGGGAGACGCACCAGGAGGGGATGGTCCTCCTCCAGTAAGGGATATTTTATCCCTCACCTCGTTCTTTGCGCTCCCTTTCAGCCTCTTCCATTGTTGTTTTAGCTCATCCAGGCTTCGTTTGTTCCCGTAACGTCCACAGATTGTGCCGTATACTATCCATCAAGCCTCTCCTTTCCTCTTATTAGCTAGGTAGTCAGTTGTTTCTTTGCTCTCCCTTTCAGCCTCTTCCATTGTTGCTGAGTTCCTCAACGCTTCATTTCTTCCCGTAGCGTGCACAGATTGTGCCATAGACAATCCCCCAAGCCTCTCCTTTCCCCTTGTTTGCCAGGTAGTCAGTAGTTTTACACTCAAGTATCTGGATGTTGTCAGCTATTGTCTCTACTAGATAGTTCTTTTCAGCGACATCCTAGTTGGCAGCTCGACTTTGTTCCTTTGAAACCCGGCCCCTCCATGTCAGTTGTAAATTCATGTCGCAAAGAACTTCCGCAGCATGGTGAACGGTGTAGGACGCAGTATTGGGGTCAATGCAATGTGTGGTAGCAGTGTCATCCAAAACTGCACCAGTCGCAAAAAAAAGTTGTCCTGGTAGTGAGTGACTTGTTCCTGTGTAGTGATTCAGTTTTGGCTCTATTAAGGTCATGCATCCTTCTCTTGTAGACCTATACTTTCTTTCGATGTCCCTTTCAGTGTCCCCAAATTCCATGGGCTAGGTGCGATCGCAAAAAAACCCTGGAATTTGTCTCCTTCTCTCCTCCTCTTCTGCAACGAACATTAGCATGGCAGCCATGATCCTAAATGATTGGGTGTACCATGGCAACCTAAGCCAGGGATTAACTTTACAATTACGATTGTTACTATCCCAAATGTTCTTTCTGCCACTTATCCCGCTTACAACTACACATGTTTTTCATTTGATTTGTCAATGTCGAGGATAAAGGACCGATGATGAGACCCTTTCTTGAAGCCATCTCCGACACCAACACTATCATCTCTTCTTTACTAAAGTTTTCGTTTCCTTTTTGCTTGTTGCCATCCATCACCTCCTTCTATTAGTCGAGGAGAAAGGACCGATGATGAGACCCTTTCTTAAAGCCACCTCAGACACCAACACCCTCACCTATTCTTTGCTAAAGTTTTCATTTCTTTTTTGCTTGTTGCCAACCATCTTCTTCTTCTTCTATTAATCCCGGTGGATTAACCTTTAACAAATAGCCAAGTGAAAGCACTATACTGTACCGCAGCGCAACAACACTGCACGTGCACTAGCCAGATAATTAATTGATGGTGACGCGTCATAAGCGCGCAATAATCTGATTACGCCAAACATTAGTATGCGCGAAGATGTAGCATAAAGTACAACACTGCACGTGCACTAGCACTCGAAATTGAGCTCATCAATTAGAACCTTTCACCAAAATTGAAGACCTTGTTGATGAATAAGGCGTACTGTTAATGTTAAGAATATTATATGATTTGGAATATTTGGATTACTTTTGATTATTAGTAGTATATCTGTAGTTAAGCTATGTTGACCAATTGTCGCCTTTTTATTTTGTAATATAATTTGTTGAATTTTAATTAATGACCATATTCTTATAATGTATTTGATTTGTTGATCTGTGCGCCAAGAGTGCCATTTTGTCGGCAGAGTTGTGCGCAATATAAATGTAGAATTATTATTATTATTATTATACTCCTATTGGTTGACCTACTTATCATGCTTATATAAAATAGATCTTGATTGGTAGCCGGGTCGATAAAAATGGGCGTGTCAAAGATAAGATAGAGGCGGTCCTTCAAGAGATAACACAGGGAAAAAATACTAACTTACAACAATATTAGCGCTGTGTTATCTCTGGAAGATACAACAAAAGATAACACAAAAGATACAACGATGTTCAGAATACCGCCCCAGAGAATTATACTTCATTGTATTTGGCAATAACGATCACTTACTAGTAAGCTAGCGACATTCTATCATATCCGATTCAGTCCAATACCTTTGTATATATTTTGTATATATATATAGAGTATATATAGAGAATATTTATAGTTTGTGTACCTCATGTGAATATAATTCAGATACACAACTCATATTTTTTGTGTGCTTAATAAAGTATGACATAAATATTGAAAGCAACATTGTATTGTTAATATTCCTTTCTTTTGGTTGATGAAGTTACGTGTGGTATTTCAACTTATCTAGAGTAAACAACTAAATTATTCACACCCCTTGTGATTTGTGTAACCTATGAATGATGGGTGGACTGGTATTAGGGCCTTTGTTGAATATTTTTAGATGCAAGCTTTAATATGTCACATTCTTAAGAAACCTTAATTGGGACAAATCAATTTTTCACATACCTAAAAAAACACAAAACTTGGTAAGGGTATGAATAATTTATTTGTCAACTGTACATACCTTAGTTTGGATTATGTTGGATTTTGACACAAGCTACATTTCTCATGCCATCATCTCACGAGGCATCATTTTCATTGCATACATCAACATGGCATTCAGACACTCAAAAATACAATCCAATCCACAATATGTATAGCACCTTTTCCTTGCAGTTACAATATGTACTTCATAATTGCCTCCCCACCATGCATGCCTTAATTTCCAACAGTGGTTATCAATACAACCCAAAACCTTGCATGAGGCTTACCTGACAGAGCAAGAACTAATGTCCCCATGAACTGAATCCATCAATAAGGGAGTTTACAGATAGCACATGGTACAAATGACCCCAAATATCCACAGATCTTTTACACATGGAGAAGTTCCACTTTGAGCATCTTAGAATAATAACTGCCAAACTCCTAGATGTGCTTCATGAATACCTTTTGTTTGACCTCTTGAAAAGAATACTTCCACCTGCGTATCATAGAATGTACCATTGGTGCATAAATGAATAATGTAACATAACTTTAATGAGCGCATATCCAGTATTCATCTCTGTGGGTTTTACCATTTTGGTACAAATGACCTTTATCTGCCCATGTGCAGATTGTATCTGTAAACTCCCTTATTGAAATGCAATAACTTGTTACAGATGAATGCAATAGTTTATATCTCAGCCATGGGGCAGGGGGAGTGTGGATGAAGAGGGTATTTTTGCAGTGTAACCAAATTTATTGCACAAGTCTTTGTGAAGTGCCTCAATACAAACTATTTCATTCACCTGATAAGAATAATAGTATTTCAATAGTCAGTACCTGTATGCAAAATGCATATATTAAGTGTTGCTAGGTAGGGCAAATAGTAATGTCTGTCCTACCTGGCAACAACTAATGAATGCAGTTCGGATTCTGTCTATATAATTCTTATCAGGTGAATTAAATAATTTATATCGAGGCACTTCACAAAGACTTAAAAGCATTAAATTTGGTTACATTACGAATTGAAAATGCCCGTTTTCATTCACCCGTTACAAAAAAGCGTATTTCAATAGTCGGAATACAAATAGTCTGGATTACTAAACTATTCAAATTATGTGGATTCTTTTTAAACAAAGGTTGTTCTTGACAACCTGAAAGCTTACCCAAGGCTTGCCTGATATAGCAACAAATAATGTATGCAAAATGGATTCCAAGTATTGTAGTTCATTCATTAATAAGAGGTTATTGGAATAACTCGTCACTAGGTCCACAGAAAAGAAACATCCATAAATTTGAATACGTTAGTAGACTAGACTGGTTAGTAGGGACTTTTAGATTTGCACGAAGACAATGTGGATTGCTACGATCGACGTCCTTTTAATGCACTGCCTTGAGTAGACGTCACAATCAGTACACGCAAATCTAAAAGTTCGTTTTTAGCTATTTATCTCCACCCTTTTTTTTGTATTTGATCAAACCATTACTATTCTTTTTGTGATTTTTCTTCTTTCAAATAAGCAAACTCTCCTATGAAGTTTTATTCCACTTCCATTTTAATTACACTTGCTTCCAAACAAAACAAAAAACAGAACACAATAAAGACACATTTTTCCTGATGCAATTGTTAGATCTTTAATCACACTGCTCACAAAATATCAAATGATTCTCAAGTTAAAAGGCCTAATTGAATGCAACAAATATAAATGGGGGTTACATATTTGGAAGGCAAAGCATTTATTACTAAAACTGAAGAAGAAAAAAACCTCACCAAATAATGTTATACATCTACAACAAATACAAATGTAAACTATATGACAAATGACAATATAATTTGAAACATAATTGACAGCAATAGCAGGTAAATAGGTTTTTTCAAAAGCATTAATTACAATCATGAAGAGAAGAAAATTGGATTAAAAAGAATAAAGCTACAACTAAGTTCCGCCTATGAAGCACTGATTATAAATTTCTCATTTCATATTTATATCAGAAAATTATTGTACAACATAAATGTAAAATAATTATTGCCACATGCTTTACAAAATCACATAAATGTACATGTAACAAAATGTAGCAAAGTTGTAAAAAAAAAAAATCAAAAGCTTTGCATATCGATCACTTCCAAGAAATAAAAATCCTGTAACCAGCAGACTTTAAAAATAAACTTCATTCATCAAATATCACACCTCTCAAACAAAATATTTTCATGACTATTTTTTTCTCTCTCTCCCTCTTTCTGTGAATTCAATTACACAAATGTAGTCAATTCATAATTCCCTCCTACCCACAAAAATAGATGGGAATTACTTCAAACTCTGAACTTCAAAATTTAAAAACTGCAATGGATTTATAATTACATTAGGCGAAATTCCAAATTTAAAACTGCAATGGATTTATAATTACATTACCGGTATTCAAAATTCTATTTCAACAATGATTGTGACATGTAAGATTACAAATAATCAACTACATGGCAATTTTTTTTTTAAATTAAAAGTACTTGTGATGTTTTATATAAAATTTGATATGTTGTGAAGCTAAATTCAAATTTGCATTTCACTTAATATTGTGATGGTACAAAAATACAAAGTATTGACTCTTGGTACTGACACAATTGAAAAATCTAATTTTCTTTGATGAATCTTTAAAAAGTTAGATTGTCTCAATTAATTAACTAAAGGTCACAAAGCTCTTTTCCAATCAGATACAAATAGGATTTGTTAATCTACTGGGAAGTCTGTAGATACATATGCCACTGTTTCATTCACTGGACATTCTGTTACCCCTAAAGCCTGCCATAGCAGCAAGATCAGTTCAATAATACTTGGTACTTGTTTGTGCATAACATTGGAATACATGTATTTGGATTGGAAAGGTGATGCTGAGTATTGACGGCAGAATTTCATCTTGACATGAACTCTCAAAGCTCTTCTGATTGGTTGTTTATGGAGGAAAACGGAATAATTACATATAACCAGGTTTTATAACCACTTAAGTCATCCCATCTCGCTGAAACCATCAAGCACTGCAGTGACTGCACACAAATCTGGGCATCTGGGACTACACAATGATGTGATAAAAATATAGCTTATGATAAGCCCTTTTCAAAGGGATGGACAATTTCTAGTTGGAATTTAAATATGTGAATATTGCAACAACAAAAGAATAATCTCATGTTGTTTTGCTACTATAATGTTTCCCTACAAGGTACCGTATGTTCTTTCTTTTGACCAATACCCAGCACCACCTTTACCGTACATTAATTCAACAAAATACTCAGCTAGATTTATTACAAGGCACAAATTGGTTTGAAGAAAATTATCAATTCACTTACAGCAATTCCAGCACTGTCTCAAAAGCATCAAAGAACTCAATTGCGAAACTGATACAAATTCAGAAGTTGTCTTCTAAAACTGACAGAAGGGCTCTAACAAAGAGTTAACTACCTTCTGGTTCTCAAAAGATAGAGTATACAATGTACCACACACCATACATAAAAAGCACAATTACATTTATATATCTTATTCAACTCAATGTAACTTCAATTTAAATCACTATGGCACACTGTACATATTTGTATCTTTATTGAAATGATCCATTGGTGATATGTCAGGAAACCTCAAGCAAACTTTCAAACTGGCATCAATCTTCACCGCAGCAATGGATTTGGATTGTCATTAGCTCGTGTAGTCGGCTTGGACATTGACAACAGAGCTTTTTGTGATTATAAAGCGCAAAGGATTCACAAACCTGATTAATTTGCCACAAAGGTGTTTCAATTCATATTCTTTTAGAATAATGGTTTTAAAAACTGACCTGCAAAAATCTCTTTTATCATAAAAAAAATCTGCCTTGAATATCATGATTCTCTGATACGTCTTTCGATTACATGCATCTTGTTTTTACTTAATGAAATTCACAGCATATCTTTCACAAAGTCGTAAAAGTTATTTATTCAATTCCTAATGAACAGTATCGGTATACATGAAAACACATCTTACTTTAAAAAAAACACAGGCCTTCATTTTTATATCCTCATGTTTACTTAAAATATCTTACATTTAATACTATAAAATCCTCTTTGCAGATTAAACTTCATTTTAAAATCCATGTAAAAGGGTACTACAGGCAGCTACAATATAAAGATATATCTAAGTAGCAGCTAAATGTATGTATACAGTACAATAAATATAGAAAGTACTATCAATAATAAGTACATTTGGTATATCAAGTTACTGCTTTTAGTGCTGAATAGAAGTACTTTACAAATCAAGAGATGTTAGATATAGGTGAATAAATGATATATTTACACATATTTTACACAATTATTCTTCTATCTACAGAAAAATTCAGAAAATTTGAATACATGGCAATCTGAAAACTATACTGCTGTTGCATATTTTTGATTTTTTTACAAGTTGAATATAAAGTAAATCCTACATCTATGGCTATATGTGGGACATGTATGAATACAATGAAACAAGCCTTACTGTTTCTACATACATGTAGCATGAATCTGTCCTCAATGTCTTTCCATGTTGCTATGTACAAGTATTATAAGATTGTTCTTTCTGCAATTCTCAATGGCCAAACATTCATGGCAACTACAATGTATACCAACAACTTAAAAATGCACATAAAAAGCCAAAACCCTTTACTTTCTTCACAATTCCACCTACCGGTAGATATCATTTTAAATGCAAAACCAAATGACTTTGGTATGGTGTGGAAAAACTGCATTGTGGAAGCCCCAGACTACACAGCAATATATTGCTTCAATCTTTATCTACACTTTGTACAGGTGTATGAAAAATATGTGGTGCAGCAAAACTTGCCCTTCATATATCACACAATTTATTCATTAAACTCTTCATGGACAAATATTCACTCTAGCAATTTTCATTCTACAGTACCAAGCATTTCATTTTGTGAAGGAGTTTCACTTCAGAAAACTGTGAATGCATTTTACAGTTCAATACACTGGATTTGCAACAGAGGACATGTTGGGACAGATATGGTATCAAATGTAAGATGCAGAATGTTATATGGATGCAATCTGACAAAACTGGTGAGGGTAGTGTGGACATTGGTAAACGGGTAAAGGAGAAAAAGGAACACTTGAGTTCCCAGTACTATTTCAAGTTTTTTTCTACAGATATTGTGCCTTCATTAATGAATGGGAAAAAATACTGATCTTCAACCTCCTTCAATAAATGTCTTCAATGTTTGGGGTCTAATTCCATTTCTGCATTTGAATTCCTTCACTGAATACAAACAATATCAATTAAAAGTTTCAGTCAATACAGCACAAGTACACTGAGCATGAATACATTTAGGCTTCTTGAATGCAAAAATGTTCACTGATTGTGAATGCATTTCTTGAATACAACACAAGTAGGCCTACACTGAATATGAATACATTCCTTGAATACAACCCAAGTTCATTTCATTTGAATGCATTCCTTGAATGGAACTCGGGATCATTCTTTGAATACAGCAAGTTCATTGAATATAAATACATTTCTTGAATACAACCCAAATTCATTTAATACAACAAAAGTTCATTAAAACCTGCTAATTCACTCCACACAGAGATGTGTTCAATAAATGTAAAATGAATTAAAAAACACTTCATTTCATAACAAGTGCAAAAAAAAGAAGAAGCATGTGGGCTATCTGCGATATTTAAGCTTTTGCAACTTGGCCGATTGAGAAAGGGAAGCCTTTTTTATCTTTGGGGGTCACTTTGAACTTAGTTCCATTCATTCCTTGCAGAACAAACAGAAATGCATTTGCGTTCAATAAATACCATCAATTTCTCTTGGATGAATGTATGTGGATGCGCAATGATGAAATGTTAAAACCAATGTTAGCAGCATGAAAATGAATTTCTTTTATTGCTTTCTCTAAATCTACTTTGGTCTTGTATCTTAGATTGGCATGGCAATTCACAAACTTCATTTACACATTTCTTACCCATATTTTCTATTCAAGCAATTCAAAATCCAGGTAATTTTGGCGTATGTTCCATTATATTTTACTTCAGAAAAGTTGTGAATACCAAAGACGACTCCAATAAAATTTCAAAAAAAAATAAATAAACATGGTGTCTAAAATTTCTTCATTTAAAAAATCAATTCTTTCTTTAATGAGAATAATAATATTCCTCTAAATTGGCAACACACATGTGTTGTCAAATATTTACTGCTAACTTCTTCTTATCACTATCAAAATAGCATGTGAATTATGTGATATGCACACATTTTCAATTTCGGATCCATGGCTAACACTTGCATTTGATGAATGATAGTAGTACATCTACGTTTATTTTTTCATGAGTTTGCCATGATGCAAATCTATTATGAAGCAGGGGGGGGGGGGGGGACTGCAAACTACAAGCTATTTGTATGTGAATCCAAGAAGGTTGCAACACTTCTGACAAATTTTCAACACAGGCTGATGACATTTGCTCAAATAACCCTTTCAACATTACACATTTTTTTATGACACACACATCTATGTGTCTCCATTACACAAAATGAAACAGCAATAGTGAAAGGGTTATAAAATGACATGTAAATGAAAATAATGCCTCTGGTACCATAGTGGCAGAGACATAAATCAAACTGTGGGTTAGTGCATAATAAATGACTTCATCTTCGGATCTCATGGGCTGATCTTTGGGATAACTAGTAAAAGTAATCTCTGTTGCCAACTTGCACCTGATCTTGTAAATGTAATGATCTTTATAATAACTGAAATTTTGATTCTTGCCAATTGCTGCCACTTAATATTTATGAAAAGCAAATCAAAATGATCACACATGATTTACAATTAGGGACAGCTCTGTTGTAAAGAATATGTGTGTTCGTTGGGTAGAGGGTCCAATTACCATTACCATTACATTTAAAACAGACTCCATAGATTTTTCTGGGTCTTTTTGATGGGTACACTAAAAAAGTGTGCTCTCAAAATGAAGTGTATAGGTATAGGCACAGTATGTGCAGAATTGGTTGGACAACATTACCAGAAAGAAATACATGACAGTACAATAAATGTGTGAAATCCTTTAGTTTCCTAAAACCAGCCCACGACAAGGTACAAGTACAGTATATGTTAGTTAATCAGCAAAATTGAAAACCTCATTGAATAGATAAACCCTAACCATTATTGCATTTGCATACTGGTATACAGGTGTAAAATTAATCGCAGTTGCACCAATTTGAGGTCAAAGGTCATGGTATTCTGTGGTGTAACTTTCCAACATAAACTGCTCTGTATCAAACAATACAAACATGTATGACGACCGTTTCTTTGAATACAAGGACATGTACATGACAACGACTGCTGGCGGTTTTAATTCAATAAGGTTTCAATGATATTTCTTTTTAACATTCATTTTTGATGGCATGATAACGAGTGCTTACAGATTATTTGATGAGAACTCAATGATTTAGCTACTACTCAAGTTTTTTTCTTCCTGCTTTAACATTAATTTTGAATGGCATGATGAACAGTGCATAACGTATGAAATCAACAAGGTTCTGATGATTTTGTTAGTACTCCTGGACCCTGTTTCACAAAACTTGTCATCAGTGACAAATGACAGTTTTTGTTATAAGCAACTGGAATCCTTGCTTCTGATTGGTTATCAGCAGATTTGTCACTGATTTTTGTCATTTGTCATTGAAAAAAGGCTTTGTGAAACGGGTCCCTGATATTCCAAATTTAAATTTCTGGTTGGCGCTGATGACGCTTGGTTAGAATCCAACACCGAGGGGGTAGTAAGGGATGTGGTTTTAAATGATTTTGTTGATGTCCTGGCATGGATCGAGTGAGGTGGCTTTAGGCTACTGCATTCATTTGAGCTGAACGTCAAAAAGGCAGCAAAGGGCGAGACGAACAAAAACAATCCGCAAAAAACAAACAACAAAGAGGAGAAAAATAAACAAAAGGTTAGTAAAACCGAACTTCAAAATGGCATGTGCAAATGAAATCATGAAACGTTTGTTTAGAATGTGAACGGAAGGAAATGAGCTACCCATACATCAACACAAAGCTCTATTCACACAGATATTTCAATTTTCTTGACGCTCCACTGCTGCATAACTCGTCAAGTAAACTTGCTACGAAACAATAGAAAGTCTCACTAAAGCTCTTCTTTTTACGAATCTTACATGCAAAATCGTGTCTTACAGATGTGCAACTCTGTATGCACACTAGTCACTAAATACATGTTACTACCGGTAAGCTTTTTTCTATTAAAATCTGTTCGATTGAAAAAATACATGTATGCATACTCACAATGAATATTCTTATTGTGTCTAATACATGAATAACTTTAAAAGTAAAGATATTGTATCACATACATGTATCATTATTAAAATGATGTAAAATACTATAGTAGTAGTAGTGATTTCTGAAAATAAGCCGACAGTCATAAACAAGTTGGTAGTAACAAAAAAATGATACCAAGACTTTTCATCTGTTCATGAGTTGAGTAACAGGGTTAGTATAACAATCCAAAAGCGAAGATAAAATGAAAATAATGAATTCCACAAGCTTGCATTGCTTTGTAAAATAACAAAATTTAGTAATAAAAAAAAAATGCTGTAACAGGAAGCATTTTTAATCAATATTAGCAAGAGATCATTTACAACATGTTTAGTTTAATATGGAATTATCTGTAGTATGAATGATGATTTTAATTGTGTAGGACTGTATAGATAGAACTGTAATGGTTGCTAAAATCGTCTTTACAAATTGATAGTACCAATAAATAATTTCATAACGTATTTAGTTAAATAAAGAATTGACAATATTATGAATATTTTAAAGAAAAGGCTCTTTAATTCAATATTGAGATTCGCAAGAAGTAGTTTCATACAGTCTTATCATGTTCAATTCATTAATGAATTATAATTATCTTACGAAGAAGAACTGATTTGGTATCAAATATACAAAGAAATTAAAAAAAAATTCATCTCAATATTGAAATAAATAATGTTACTACATGTTGAGTATAATAAAATGTGCAGACTTTTATTTGACTGCTAAATAAAATGTGTGTTAAAATAACCGTAGCAACATATAAAGAGTTGGAAAACATCACAAAAAGTGTACAATATAACTGTTTATAGAAAAGAGAGAATTCTTATCGTTTTTCGATGTATGCTAGCTTGTTTTAATTGTTTGCATTGCTCTATTGCTCATGTCATATCAAGCAAGAACTTTTTGAAGAAAAAGTAACAATTCAATGGCCATTGCTATGACTTCATGGAACATCTAATTCATTTAAAAAAGAAGAATACCTACAGAGCATGCTTAAACGTTCAGGGCTATTAAATCGAAAAGAAAAACAGATGTTTTGAAATGCATTTTAGTTATCCATTCAAAATCGTGCAAATTGTTTAATTGTGTGCAGACCATTTCCCTTTTCCTACCTACAAAGGGGTTTCAATCTGTCAGGGGAAAAGAATCAGATAGCAAATAAACACAGTCGTCAATATAATAAACACATAAAACTTTGTACAAGTCTGTATGTTAACTAGCCCTAATGGTACAGAACATCGCTATAAAATTTGCTTTCGTATTGATCATCATAAGGTTCACCTTTGTGAAGATAATGGCCAATGTCGTTAATATCTCTGATTGACAGGAACTGCACATTATTGTTTAAAAAATTGATGATAATTCCCCAAATTAGACTCTAGCTTTATCTGAATCCCATCTACCGCTATCAAATTTACTATCATATCATACATGCCAACTGTTCAGATTAAAGAGGAACATTCCTCTTTTTGGGAGAAGATATTTATCATTTTAATGCAGGTGTTCCTCTTTCTGTACAAATTTGTCTGTAGTATTGAATAGGAGAGTTAGGATTGTTCCTCTTTTTTTTTTAAATAGCATAATTTGTACAGATTTCTGATTTTCAAATGTTGGTATGTATGTCATATTGATCATCTTCAGGTTGCCCTTTGTGACGATAATGGTAAATGTCGTTGATATCTCCAACTCACAGGAACTGCACATTATCATTTAAAGCCTGTCTGCACTAGTTTGGCCAGGGGGATTAGACCTCCCTGCATGGTCACCGACAGGTGGTTATCTCATCAATCAGCTCTCAGTTAACATAAGAAAAAGGGGATCATGGGGGACCAACAGGCTTCGATTAGGCATTGTTTGCTATATAGAGGGCGCAAGTAGCTATAAGTAGTGCAGTGGGGCTTCAAAAATTTGATAGTTATTCCCCAAATTAGACTCTAGCTTCATCCGAATCCCACCTATCGCTATCAAATTTGCTATGATCGTATTGATCGCCATCGTTGCGCCTGTACTTGTACCCGTCGTCGCTATCGCTAGGCGTACCTGCTAGGACTTTGGTCTGCTGCGAGACCTCTTGGGCCAGGGCTCGGCGCTTGACCAGGACCTCTTCTCGGAGCTCCTTCTCTCGTTCCACGTGCTCCTTCATGTCGACTGAGGGACCACGCCCGTTCCACTCTGGCAAGCTGTGGTATGAAAAAGGAAATAACAGGTAAAAATAATATAGTCACTCTCTCTCCGTAAATTGAATTTTCATAGTTTCACAATCAAAAAGGTTGTTTTACCTGTGAGACTTTCACCTACTTGTTGCTGCAGGCATCACCAGACTGACTCGACCCAGGTGAGGTAAATGGGTACGAGGTAGGAATTAATTCCTTGAAATGCTAGAGCGCTGTACAGATTTCAAAAGCTAGTTGGAAGCGCATAGAGCAGTATAATGTGATATGCGCTATACAAGAACCAAATATGATTATTATTAGATTGTTAATTCTTTTATTATTCATTTAGTCATTCATTCATTAAGTCCTTCTTCCTTTTGTCTGTTCCTACTTACATTTCTCCCTCCTCCTCTTCTCCTTCTTCTTCCACTCTCTCCCTCGACACCCTCCTATTTCTGATTTTTCTTCCCCTATCTCTTTCTTTCTCTATCTTCCAACTCAACTTACATTTAATCCTCCTTCTCTTGTTCTTCTTCTCCCAGTCTCTCCTTCAACTCCCTCCTTCTAATTCTACTTCTTCTCCCATCCATTTGTTTCTCTATCTTCCAAATTAACTTACATTTCTTGTGGGTGCTATTCTTTGCCATCTTCTTGGCTTTCTGCTCCCTTTCCCCTCTCTATGCCTTCATCATCTTTATCTCACCATCATCTCTCTTTCTCCCTCCTCCTACTCCTTCTCCTCCTCCTCTTCTACAAGTGTACCTCTTCTTTCTCTCTTTCGTTCTTTCTCTATCTCCCAACTCAACTTACATTTCTCTTGGATGCCATTCCTGCATGCTTTGTGATGATAGGATCTTTGCCATCGCCTTGGCTTTCTGCTCCCTTTTCTCATTTTCTTCCGCCGTCTCAATCTCTGTCTCACTATCATTTCTCTTTCTCCCTCCTCCTCCTTCTTTTTCTACATTCGTACCCCTTTCTTTCTTTATCTTCAACTCAACTTACATTTCTCTTGGATGCCATTCCTGCATACTTTGTGATGATAGGATCTTGGCCATCTTCTTGGCTTTCTGCTCCCTCTTTGCATTTTCTTCCGCCGTCTCAATCTCCATCTCACTATCGTCTTCTTCTGCTGGATTGTATCTCTCTGGGATGTGGACCTTGGCAGGGATTCCAAGCTATAAAACAAAACAGTACGAAATGACCAGTTTAAAATAATCATAAAAAAAGAAAGAAGTGACAGAAAAAGTGTGTTTTGACAAGTTGTTTCAATAAGGAAAATGCTGGGATACCACCCTAAAAACAAAGCAAACTAGCAAATTCTAAGTTTATCTTCTCGCCTAATGAAGCAACGGAAAATTGTGTCCGAGATTTTTTAGTTTGGAAATAGCAATGATGTTTTACTTAGCTAAAAATCTAAGAACATTACAAAAAGTCAAGTTGACAAGTTAGCTCAAAGAAGCGAAGAAGCAACAATTACATAAAAAGGATTTTTTTTAATTTTTGAAGAAAAATAAATAAATTCATAATCTATACATGATTGTACAGTACATTTACATACAGACATTCACTTTATAAATGTAATGCTTCCAGGGAGAAATTTCAATTATTTAAACATATTTGTGGCTTACACCCAGTAAATAAGATCGATTGATCGATCTGTATTGAAAGTCAGAAAAAATCTTGAAACCAGCGGGATTTGAACCTGCCATCTACTGCTTGCCAGGCAGCGACTCTACCACCACGCCATCACTGGTCCATGGCACAGTCATGATGAACTAGAAACAAATACCCAAGCTCTCCTGATTCATTTACTGGGTGTAAGCCACAAATATGTTTAAATAAAGTGTGTTTGTTATGATACTGTATACATGTACATCCGAACAAACAAACACACAAATGAACAAAGTACAGGAATCTCTTGAAAATAACATCATGCACTCAGACATGTAGTCAAACCTGGCGTTGTGTCACCTGATACATACATGTAGGTGCACTTAATACACATCACGCCATAATTCCAGACAAATAGTGTTCATGTCCATCAAGTCATGTGCATTTAATAATCTTGTAAGATCTTGTACAACATGCGTAATAGGTTAAAACATGTCTACGTGGACATACAGTGCCACATATTTGTGGGTTGCATTCTTCCAGGTCAATCTAGCGTGACTCTGTGGTCTTTTTTTAATTTTTTTTATCGTTTAACGGAAAACCGTCCGGTTTTGACTGGCGGTTAAACGGAATTGGAGATATCCATGATGTTACAGCACTAATATGGACATTATCTTTTGAATGAATATTACTATGAATTCTACAATCAAAATTAAACCAAATCTATATTATTCATTCATGTGGTTGCCAAATTCTGTAAAAATCGGTCAAATGAGAATGCTGCTCGAAAAAATGCAGAAAGAGTAAATTGGCTGCTCTTTCAGATTTCAGGGAAATGCAAAATCACTACCGTATATACCTGTACAAACTGGAAATCAATTACAGGGAGACCATAACAAAAAAAAAATTAAAAATTGTGCATGAAATTCCTTGAAGTTTTAAACCAGGGCCGTGTCTTATCAAAAGTCATCCGGTCAATCGCAAGTTTACAGTCTCCTATCTCTTATGTACAGTGTATATAGTTGCGATTGATATCAATTGCAAATAAGTCTCACTTAATCACAACTGTTTACAAGACGGGGCCCAGTTCCACAAATTCATTCAAATTACTTAGTTTACACAGCTCACAAAGTTTGCAACCTGTATACCCTAACACAGCAAACATGCCATGCACCCCAAAAGGTACAAATATCCCTTCAATATATTACACTGTATATAGACATTTCATAAACAGAAAGATGTCTTAAAATGTTGTGATGAAAAACATAAATGATGGGAGAAAATGCAATTATGGACACGTACAACAGGCTTTCAAGTCCCAGTGCAAATGAACACATGAATACAATTGCCCACCAAAACAACTTTTTACTTTTTTTTAATGGGGGAGGGGGGGGGGGTGGGAGTAGATCAAGGGAACTTCGACCTTAAAATGTCATCTAATCTTAAATATTCCAGAATCTTTTTACAATAGCCATCAGGTCATAGGGTGGCCTATCTATTATCCAACTAAACTTATCTTTAAAACAAGAAACTGCAGAATGGGCTGACTTTACGAGTAAGAAGCCAAGTTCAATCACATTTCCCAACATTCCCCACATTGATCGTGACATTGACAACCTTGACCTTGACATACACTGCAGTCAACCCCAAATCCACTATGACATCACAGGGTGATGTGAGTTGGTCTAGCGACGCGTTCACTTGATCCACTCTCTGTCTTCGCCTTCAAACTGACTCAGGCAATCCCGGTTCAAAACCGAGTCACGTCTTCCGGATGGTGACGTTATCAAAGGTCAGTCCCGAGACGTAAATAATCATATCACAAAGATCCTAAGTTGAACTTATCTCTATTAAAGTTGGACTTTAAAATTATAGAATACTGTTAGCATCTTCTGAAATATTTTGTAAAAGTTATTTTAAAAGGCATAAAATGTTGATTTAAATCATTCATATTTTCTATTATCAAGGAAATTTCATGTTCTTGATGATGAATTTATGAAAAGTCTAAAATACTTGAATACTTGAATTTTGGCTTTTGAATATATTTTATTTTAAGGCTACAAATGGCTCTCCATAATGTTTAAGTCCGACTTAAGAGTTAAGTTTGACTTAGGATCTTTGTGAAACGCCCCCCCCCCCCCCTCCCCTGATTGGTACATGTCTGTAAAAACCCAATTACACACACACACAAACACGTTCACAACTTCACATCAAGCCTGGCATGCCGTGCGGCAAGCAGCTAACCGTGAAGAGATGCGCCGGTAGGTGTAGCTTGTCTGCCGAGATCATGAAACAACCTCGCAGAAAGCGGTTCTTGGCACGGCGGTAAGCATGCGGCATCCTGGTAGTACAGTAGATGTACTACCATAGGGAAAATGGAAATCACACACATCAAAGGATTATGATGAAACTACAAGTAACTTGTAAATTGTTTTAAGGATTTTGTTTATTGTTTTGAAAGTCTCATTCTGCTAATAAGCCTGGCAACAAGTACAAAATAATGTAGATATATATAGGTTTGGAGTATACTGTACAATTATCTACCATAATTACTACCATACACACAAACATACAATAACTCACAGTTGAAGCTCTATTCCTATTTGTATCATAGGTGAACACTCTGAATTCAATCTCTTTACTAAAAAGCACATAAAAAGGGCAAATTCTAACATCTAATCAAGGCTGTATTACACGAGTGTCAAATATAACATACCTAGACACGTGTTGTTCTGCTCCTACGTTTATTTTTTAACTATTGATTCCATTACTCTAAATATCATCATTATCATCACAACTGCCACCACCACAATCGTCATCATCACCAGCATCATCGTCATCCTTGCCGTTGTCATCGTCATCACCATCATTATCATCACTAGCATCATCATCACCATCATCATCTTCAACATCATCCTCATCATCATCATCATCAATACCATATCATCATCACCTCCAAGATCTTTAACATCACCATACTTAAATAATTCAGTACCACCACCTCCTCTATTAATCTCTACCATTCTCGTATCTCCTACAAATATTAAAAACACTCGGCTAATTTGCTTTTTTTTGGTTGCTTTTTCTGAACTCACCAGTCCTCCACCTGTCGACTCATCAAACTCGACATTCTTCAGATCGCTCTGGTAGACGTAGTTGAAATTCCTCCTCCGTTGCTCCTCCTCTTCCACCTCCTCGTCCTTAGTCTTTAGCGCCCTCTGGAGGTCACCCATAGGAAGGTCATTTACCAAAGCCTGTCAGTCAAACAAACCAGAAACAAATCTGTCTTACAACACAATTCAAGAATCGAAACACTATTTGCTAAAATCCCCACTGCACTACTTGTAGCTACTTGCTCCCTCTATATAGAAAACAATGCCTAAGCGCTGACCGTTAGTCCCCCATGATCCTCTTTTTCTTATGTTAATTGAGAGCTGAGTTGATGAGATAACCACCCATCAGTGACCTTGCTGGGGGGTCTAATCCAACCTGGCCAAACTAGTGTAGACAGGCTTTAATATTGTTTTAGGTACCTTTACATTCAGTTACAGGTATTTACCGGTAATGTAAATTTGCACACCAAAATCAAAGGCCATTCAAGGGCTGTTTATGATAATGACATGTAGGTATAACTATTTCACTTTCAACCAACATGGGAAATGGCTTCAAATAAAAACAGATACTGTAGTGTACACTCTATATTTTAATTTGAAGAAAAAATGATTAGTCAGTGATTTCAAAATGTATAAGCTTTTAGCTGTAATGCTGAACATTGCAGAAATTTAACGTTATCCTATGACATCTGAATATTGGTTTAAAGAGTGCACACCATTAGGCATTAGGCTTTAAAACAAATGTATAAGCTTTTAGCTCAAGCTGCAATGATGTAAGTTGTGGAATTAAACCTTGTCCAATCCCGTCAAAAATTGGTTTAGTGAGAGCGCACACCATTAGGCTTTTAAACAAATGTATAATAAAGCTTTTAGCTGCAGTGATGTAAGTTGTGGAATTAAACCTTATCCAATCCCCTCAAAAATTGGTTTAGTGAGAGCGCACATCATTAGGCTTTAAAACAAAACAGAGTTGTGCAATGAACATTGAGTGTCTGCATGAAGGAGATAGAACCCACACCAATAGATTACAAACAAGAAAGGAAATATCAGGTTATTATTATTTTTTCAAGGCAAGATTCCTGTGTTTAACAAGCTGTACTTTTGTACAGACCACCTCTTTTCTGCATTTCAAATGTCTTTGTAACTTTCTTGTTATTGTTCATGAATTTATTCTTGTTGTTACTGTTCATGAATGTATTGTTTTCAAGTAAATGAAAAGAAATAAAGAAATCTTGAATCATTAAAAGACAGGTTACTAAAGGCATTAATTTATATGACATGTACTCGATGTGGCTGGTGATGATGATACATACAGGTAGATCCATGAAGTCTCCATTGTGGTATGGTATTATAAAGCCCAAGGATAAAACAGGTTTTAAAATCATTATGAAATGCGTGTAATTTATTAAAGTGAAAATTTTAAAAAATCCCATGTTTGATGTCCTTGAATCTGAATGAACTTGAATGTCCCTTTTGATTTCTTTTCATATTCATGGTAACTTTAAAAATGAATATGGTAAGCATCGTTTCTAGGGAAAAATTAACTTTCAAAGATTTTTCCCGCACTGTCCCTATTACATGTATATAATAAAAGACCCAATGTATAGAATGAAATGACTACTTTTGTTTATAGGGGTGTCCTAGTCGAGTGGTATAAGCACTTGACTTGAAATGTTCATCCCGACACGGCACTATAATGTCCTTTGGCAAGCCATTAATCTACATTTGACACTCCATACCCAGGAGAGAAACGGTCCGATGACGCAAGCCTTTGTGTTAAATAGTAAATGCAATGTGCCCTCACAGTGACCAAATGGTAGGAATACTCCCCAGGGAGTGGAGATGATGCACATTGTGTGTGAATGAAAACAATGACCGGGTTAATAATATCTGCAAAGCGCTTAGAGACGGTATTAAGTATTAAGCGCTATATAAATCCAGATTATTATTATTATTATTATTATTATTATACACCCACAAGTTTATCCAAAATGCAGATGTTTAGGATAAGAAATGGTTTAACAAGCATACAGTATTACAGATGTAGATTGAGACATGTAGATTTAAGCCCATGCAAACACAGTGAAGGTTGGACCCATATCATTACGACCTTTATGAATAAGTGCAATGCTTATGCATTCCAAGGTTACATGAGTTATTTTTTCACAAATTAATATGGTTATTAATTTGATAAGTTATGATGATTTTCTATAATTATTCCTATTTGCTACTGTTTCAAGAACATTTTGGACAGATTCTTTCAAAAGACAAATACAACATCATTTAATAGCCATTATAACAAATGTACATGCATCACAACCCACAAAGAAAGAAGAAGAATCCTGCTAAAGAAAACTGCGACCAAATGAGATGACATGTTACAGAATTAAAGGACAATAATGTTTGAGGTCCCGCATGTTTATGTGAATAGTGCTGCTAAAGTTGTTAGGTATATCCGCAAAAAAGCGCCAAATCAGAAGGAAAAAAAGCAGCTAATCCCACCTTTCCCCAACTGAAAACACATCATATCCCTCGAGACTATTTATTTATATTAATATGGCTAGATGGTTTCAACATCATTCAGGAAGATTTTACATTTTCAAATCATCATATTAAATGGTTACTGCATTTTTTTTAAAAGGGATCGCAGTCAGATCAGTACATGGGGTACTTCAATGAAAAGATACAAGACTGTGGAGTGAACAAAAGGACAAAGTTAAAAAGAAAACATAACACACAATGAGCAAGCCCCACACCAGCATGCATGTTAGAACAATCATGATGGCAAAAATATGCAGAGCAACACACAGCAAACAGCTTTCCGACAAATCCCTTTTTCTATGGCAAATGAAGCACGGCATACCGGAAAGCAAAACTTCTGCATGCGTTAATGAGGCACAGTAAACAGTGAAAAGCAAAATGGCAGACCATTAAAACAAAAGTAAAATCAAACTTTGCATGCCTTTTCCCAGACGGAAGACGGCTTATAAGTTATCGTCCCGTCCAAAGTGTGAATTTTCTTCTGCCCGACAGCGAAAACGTCATCCCGCAAGGGGGAAGGGGGCTGGGGCGGGAGGGACGTGGAGGGGGATTGGACAGGGGCGGGGAGAGGTTGGTGACTGAAGGAGGGGGCCTCGCCGGTACCGTTGTCGGAAGAGGGGAGGGTGATGTTTCCGGGCAACGACTTTGCTCGTGCTGATCGGATTAGCCTTTGGGAAGCACTGGTTTGGCGCTTCAGCCGCGACTGGGGATCGTAAATCAAGGAGTTTACGTAAATGGGGCAGGGGATGGGTGTGATGAGGGTGCGGGGGAGGGGTGTGATGAGGGTGGGGGGGGGGGGGGGGGAGTAAAAATGAATATCATGAAATGAGTTAGGTTTATGAACAGGGTATAATCAGACAAGCATACAAAACTCAAATATATAAAATAGGATTAGTAATGCATAACAAACGAATCAATCACCCAGGGCGTGTTGCAAGAAATTAACACCCCAGTAGATCGTAACCTACATGTAAAGTTACATGCATGAAACATGACCAAAAAAATCATTCAATATCATTCCATTCATGTAGGCTTTAGTAATACTTGAATATCAAAATATGTGCAATTGGAATAAAATTTGTCTTACATATACATTTGTTCATTCTATCGTAAGTTATACTACATGTATATGGTGACGTGAAATTGAGGATTAGTATTTTCTTTAAAGCTTTTTCACTTACGGTACACTAAATCTCTTTTCCTAAGTACGAACAATAATTGCTTATTACATTGATTTACGAAACCCTAAATAAAAGGAAAGTGAACTTGCTTATGCCCAATTGTTTGCCATGAACAATTGCAGCTACATAGCATTTCAAAATATAATGATTGGCAAGTCAAAAGATAAAAATGTACCACTTATCACATTACAAAACATATTCTTAAACATGTACATGTGTTAAGTGCAGATGAAAGGTAATATATTTGGGGCCATGTATTAGTGCATTATTGCCATTTGATCCAGCTTGTTTTATTCCACTTTCTGTTCACCAAGTCTATTTGCTTTCCAACAGGTTTGATAGTCTGCTAAGAGCCAAGAGTTTGTCTGCATGTGGTGAAAGTACATGTAATGGGTTCCTCACATTTAAAGTTGATACTCTAAGCAAATAAATGTCCCTTAATTTGTTACCTACGGCAAGTATATGTTATTTTTAAGTTTTTCAATTACTTAGTATATCACAAAAAAATTCTGTCTACTCGAAATCCACAATTGAAATGTCGAAAATATCCGCCTCTCTTTGCATAGAAAATCAGTCACGGCGCTGGTCTACTATTTATGACCTCACGTCCGGGAGAGAGTATATTCACGTACCCGGATGTTCCATAGCAAACATGTGCAGAGTGATACGATTTTCTGCATATTTTTGTTTCAAAGGCTAAAAAGTCTAATAAATCATAATTCTATGTACAATTCTTTACCTTCCCCTAGTACTTCATAGTATTAATATCAATTCCCCTTTTAAAACTTATGACATATACATGCCAACGATGTGCTATTAGTCGATATTTTCACCATAAAATTGTTGTTTTGGTGTTGAAATCGGCCCAGGCACGGAGTGAACAGTAGCTGTCTACCCTTGCACAGTTCATTGCCATACACTACAGCGATCTCCCGATGGTTTCTTCTTCCTTTTTCCCATGTCTTTCGCCTTCCTTGGCCCTGAAGATCCTTCATCTACCAATTCTGACACCGGTAGTCAGAAGCAAGTCTTTGTTAGTTGTTTTTCTTAGCTGGCAACGTCGCTTTTGCAATTGCCGATAAACATATAACTAGCGCACGTACGTTCCATCACAAGCAAGCAGCGCCTAGAGCAGCGGCTTGGTCTTACCTCCCGATTCTGCTCGCTTCACGAACGTTCATGCAAGAGCCGCATCACTCGCCAAAATATTATAGAGGAAGCGCGCTTGCATGCCGATCTCGTTCAAGTTTGATATTTTACCACATAAAATGTTTTACTGGTACTGTATCCTTTTTTTGAGGCAGTCACACACATCTATGATAATTACTATCATAGTTCTAGACCTATTCGTTTTACAAAACTGCTCCTGTACCTTATCTGATGACAATATAATGCATCCGCCTATTCATACGTGTACGATTTAACTTAAATTCCTAAGCAGTAAACTCGTCTTAAATCTCTACCAAATAGGTGAATATGAGGATATAAAAAGAAATCAGCGACTGGAAAATGTTGCTTCGTTATTCTTCATTCAAATGAAAACAGAAAATCCATCAAATATACTCCTTAACAACAACAAATCTAAGCTCTGACAGGATAGCATTTACGTAGGGATATCACTGCCATTCACTCTCACTGAGCCCATGACTCCCGTTCGTGACGTCACGGATAGAGGCCCGACTCTACGTGCACTTCCGGGTTTCAGACTTAGATATTTTGGTAGAGTTTACTCGAATAAATTCATTATTCTAAACTTGTTTTGTCGGGTGGACACCATTTGGTGTTATTATAGGGGTTAAAAGCTTTCTATTAATGTAATTATCTCAGTATTTGGGATTGTCTTAGAGTATCAACTTTAAAACAATCTAAAGCCTCATTCAGATATGATACTGCAAAACCGTGGCGTTTAAATTTGTTTTGATGTAAAGTGTCATACGCCTCACATTTTTGTATCTCATAACATAGCGCTCAGTGAATATGCTAAGGACCATCCATTTACAGATACAAAAATTGTTTAACAGCGGCTGTTTGTTTTTTGCCGCGATTTACCGCGTCATATCTTATTTTGACCAATGAGGCTGCTTTCTTTACATCACCAGCAAAGCTTACTTTTAAATTCAGGTTCCATGACGAATCACCCTTTGACCTTTCGCATCAATATCATTGGAGCAATGATATTAGAACAAGGAAAACAGCGATTATTGAAAATTCAGAAGTTTTCACATACAGTATTATGTGAGTGGACCAGTTTCGAAAAGTATAATGCCATGAGATAACCAAATCACCACCTTGCCATTTAAGAAATTTCCTTCCTGCTAAAATGGCAGTTGCTAAACGATTTACAAAAGTGTCAGGTCGTGAAAGTTTCTTAGTTTGCAGCCCAAAAGACACAAGGTAAACTGACAGGTGTACAAAGCGAAAATTAGCAGTGGACCAACAGTGGACCAAATGACAATCTATGGTATTAGTAAACATGAAATGAGTATGAGAATAGGTATTGAGTAACTACTTACTATAGGTTTGCCTGGTTTGATAGCCATAACGGGGGAAGGTTCCATCTCTGTATCTGAGAAGGCATCACGTCGAGGCTCTGAGTAGGATTGACTACCAGAATTCAACAGGCGCTCCTAGAATCGCAATAATGATCATGGTGTCAATTATATTAATCAATTTGAAGATTCCTACAAAATCAGCAACTTTGTAATTTAATCCAATTTACTCTCCACTTGTTATAACAAAAATATGGCATTAATTTCCCCTTCTTTCTACAGAACTTGTCTTCTAAAAGCTGTTCATCTTTAAAAACAATTTATTATACAGTCAAGTACTTCTCGTTGTCTGTATGAAGTGTAGATATACTCTATCAAAACTCTGGAATTTTTATATTTTGGAGAAATTCCTCTTTCATTTGTTTAACCCTTTCACAACAATTATTTCACATTTTGCGGTTTGGCTCAACAACTTTAGATTCAAAGCCCTAAAAAATATATCAGATGATCAAGTAGAAAGGGCAAAAATTTCTGCCCACACTGCATCCTTTTTTTGTTTGATTAATATATTGTATTTGATGCTAGGAATTTCAAAAAATGAAGATGAGTTTTAAAATCCTTAGAATGGCAAGAAGATGAGAGATTGAAATTTAAAATATATTTTTTTTAATTTTCAAAATTTTGACATCCTTGCTTATGTTTATTGTTTTTCAGAGACATGGCATTTTATTTTGATATTGTCGCCATAAAAGAAAATATGATTGTTACCAATTTGAGGTACAACATGAAATTAATTTAGCCCTAAAAATAAATCTTATCTTGAAAGGGTAAAAGATTCTGCCCATCCCTCACTCACCGATGCAGATTTCCTTCTGTTCTTCTTCTCCTCGTCCAGTCCTGGTTTCCTTCTCCTCGACACCGCACTCACCGATGAGAAACCAGGTATCGTCTTGCTCATGGGGTCAATGGAGGATGCTATCAAGAAAGAATGGAGAGACAGATATAACAGTTGTAATCTTTGAAGGCTACCATGGACAGATTTGAGCGAGGTTTGCAGTTACACCATGTATCCTTCCGACATAGTTAGTTGGCCCTGAAAAGGGCCTATTCATGCCCTATCTATCTATCTATCTATCTATATATCTTTCTATTTATTCTGCATGGTTCAATAGTTTAAATAGTATGATCATGACCATCATGGTAGTAAACGCTGGGAGATTACTATATATACATTTGCAATTGTAAATGTAAATAATACAGAAGCATGCAGATCGAGGTATGACAATATAAGCTTAATGCTTGATAGATTGCCACGCCTTACCATCTAACAATATATTTTTTTAAGTGGTATAAGAAGAACATAAATCACTCAAAAAATTATATAAGTTATTACATATGTGTGATCTTTTTATAAAAATTGGAAAATTGGGATGATAGCATCACATCAAATTTCACGATATGTGATGAAATAGGAGACTCTCGCTGAGAGCTCTAGTGAGCTAATCAAGTGGTTCACTGCATGTTGGTTCGTTGTACGACAAGCTAATGCGAAGGCAAAACTAGGAATACAGTCATATTTTATGTCTTTTCACACAGAATATTGTAGAGTAAGAGAGGAATCTAGGGTTTAAAACAATTATAGCTTGAAGGCCAAAAAATAGGAATCATTCCTCCAAAACAGGTATGATTGGCAGCTACGCACTAAACATGACTTACTCTTTCTAAATGGTGTTGGTCCATACAGCGATGTTTTGCGTTCCTTTGGTCGTTTGCTGTCGTCTGATCTGTACGAGGACTCAGAGGGAGGGGCCTGGTCGTCTTGGATACCATAGTCCCACTGCGGTTGGCTAGCATACTCCTCCCACCGCTTGCTGGTATATGGCAGTGTTGCAGATCCCTCCAGATTGCTGAACTCCCCCGCATTTGCAATGGAATTGGCCGGAGGTGCATTATCAAAGTAGCTCCCATCTTGGTAGGCACCGCCCACTTGCGATGACAGGGGTGCGCTGTTACTTGTAACGTTCAGAGGGGATTTGTAACCGTCGTGGGATTGCGTTGCATAGTCAGGCAAGGTATTGTGGGCATGGTCAAGGGACTGTTTGGAGAATTGTTTCTTGGTGGGCTGGGCGTCAAAGCTCTTAGGTGACAGCGAGGTATAGTGGAACAGTCCTACGGGCGTGAGGTCAGAGTTCACTTCGGGTGATGTGAGGGGTGGCGGTTGCACATCTTCAACAGGCTATAGATGGAGTAAAATCATAAAATTGTTTTTGTTGAATCAAAAGTCAAATAAGTTCACATTTTCATGCTAATAAACACATGTACTTGATCTAAATTTTGTTTTAAACTATTCAATAGCTCTTAAGTTAAACAAAAAAAATTGGCATTTTATTACAGTCAAACCTGTTTTAGCGACCACCTGTACAGGAAGACCACCTGTCTACAGAGACCACATTTTTTTGTTTCCCTTGAAAATGGTTTCTCATTGAAACAATGTACTACAGGAACCTGTAAAGAAAGACCACTTTTCTTGTCTCCCTTGGGTGGTCTTTATAGACAGGTTTTACTACTAATATGTCAAACGTGAGATTATGCACTTTATAACCCTGTGACCCCTGGAGGAAAAATAATATTAACAGTTGATCTTTTTCTGCCCTCCATCCCTCTCTCTCCTCCATCACTCCCCGTCTCCTCCCTCCCCTTCTGTCCTCACCCCCTCTCCACCTTCCTCTCTCTCCTCATCTCTTTCTCTCTCCCCCTCCATCTCTTCCCTCATCTTTCTTCAATTACTTCCCATCTCTTACTTACCCTTCTCTCCTCACCCCTCTCTCCTTCCTCCCTCTCTCCTCCATCTCGTCCCTCTCCTCTCTTCCCTCTCTCCTCCCGCCCCCTCTCCTCCCTCCTCTCTTTCCTCCCTCCCCTCTCTCCTCCATCTCTCTCCTCCCTCCCCTCTCCCTTCCTCTCCTTCCTGCCCATCCTTATTTCTCTACAATCCCTTAGAATATACAAGTCCTCTTACCTTCTGTTCATAGCTTTCCTCCATGTCATACGGATGAGGTATCGGGTCCATCAAGGGTTGCTGCATCAACGGTTGCTCCACCCTCCCTGTCACCTTCTCCTGCGCGACCTCAAAGGGAGCCTGTCCAATCTCCGGGTACATGCGTTTCTCCTTCGTGTCAAGATCTGTTGACCAGAACCCTTTCCCCTTCCCCGACGACACCGACCCCTGGGGTGGGGTGGTGGAGAAGCTAGGGGAACTGTACGCCGGAGCGGTAAACTGTGCTTGGACGAGACCTTGTTCCGCTACCCTCGCCTCAGGGTCGCTCTTGCTGTCAAAGTGACTGGAATCTACTCTGGCCGGGCTGACGAATGATTGCTCGTTCCCCATGACATCGTCAAATGCTGGGATGTTATAGGGGGATTGTCCTGACGAGATATTGGAGTCATTGGTACGATTGTTCACGTCGTTACCGCCGGCATCACCAATGCTCCTATCAAAGTCACCGCGACGGGACGCGTCACCGTCGTAACCCACACCCTGATCTGAGTCAAACCTTCCCTGGTCTTGATTGAACCCCCTTTGGTCATACCCGCCCTGATCCCCCCTCCTGGTAAGGCTGTCCTCTCCTGGAGCACCCTTGCCTTGGTAGTAATCCCCTGAGGCTGGATCATAAGAGTCATTGTACCTTGCGAAGGTGTCAGCACTCCCTAATATGGGATCCCCCTGGTTAAACTGCCCCTTCTGGGCTGGATACACCCCCGGACTAACCGCTTGACTCATCGGCATGTCCAGCTGTCCTCTCTTTGTGTCAAGGTACTGCTGTTTAGGGTCGCTGAAGCTTTGCTTAGAATCGCTAAAACCATGCTGAGGATCGCTGAAACTTTGCTTAGGATCGCCGTACCCATCAAGGTTGGTGTCTGCGTAGGTGGAGGAGTTGTTCATCATCTCTGGGCTGGAGGGCATTGTGTGTAAGGCACTGATGTCCATCGTCTTCAGGGTATCAAGGTCAGTCACAACGTATGGACCAGAGAGAAGTGCCTCCCTAGATGATTTCCGGTGGACCACCTTGCCTTTAGAACCTACAGGAAAACAGCCATAGATGATTTCATTTTGTATAAGTTTAAAATTAGTAACAAGGCATGAACTGTTGACTTAAATTTTGCTAAAAAATTCTTTCACATATATTTACACAGTAAACTGTCTTTAGAGAAAAAAAAAGGTATGTCACATGACTTTTCACCAAAATTCTGTTAAAGCAAAGTGTTTCCTTGCATCTTCAATGAAATTCATTTAGTTGCTAATATGGCAGACGAACTAACCATTCATCTTGACTAAATGAAAACAGCCGTTTTCTAATTGCTATTATTCTTCAAAGCAGCAGGATATAAGTTATTGCCATTCATTAATTTCATGCAATATCAAACATTAATTTATGAAGTTTCACAGACTCATAATACAAAACTAAATATTACAAAAGGCAACTTAAAAAAGAAAATTACATGCACTTCCTAGCATCTACATTTTTAGGTATGTCACTAATGCAAATTGTATAGTTTGCAGAAATGTTTGCTTATTTTACAGCGTACATGTATTTATACATCTTTTGTAGGGCTCTGACTCAAAAGTTACTGTATTAAGGCACAGAATGTGGGCAAGTGTTGGGTAAAGTGTGCAGTATCGCTAAGTGTCTAGCATATATAGTAGACATGAGACAACTTTTGAAACTGAGTAATGAATAATGCTCTACCTAATTTAATAACTTTCCACTAGCAATAAATGCTGACACCAAAAAAATACAAAGGCAAAGGCTTCTTGAATCATTAATACATGCAGACAACACTTCCCTGACACCACCCTTTTTTTTGCACTAAGATGCCCATCCCCCTTTTTTTGTCATTGTTTTTAAAGCATTAGTTTAACCCTATTTAGCCCGGGGGGGGGGGGGGGGGGGGGGGCTTGAGAAGCCCCCCCCTCGACATTTTTCGCGATAATTTTTTAACGCAAGAAAATCTTGCACTGAAATTTTGTGACTTTTTTCTTTCGAGTCTTGCGCAACTTTTGAAAGAAATTTTTCGAAAATCGGACCTACCATTACAAAGTCACGTGTCCTTTTGTCTTCGCATGTCAGCCCGAAAATCGCTCATTTTTGTGATTTGTGTACAAAACATATGGAAATCTCATTTTTCAAATAAAGAGGTAAAACATTGGTTATTTGGTCTTGTTTAGATTTTAAGTGTTTATTTTGGGGTCAAAATAGTTAAATTATAGTTGGAAATGAAATAAAACAACAAAAACAATAAAATACATAAGTTAAAAAAACAAGGAAATACATAAGAAATTATCAAAACAATAGATAACATAAGGAATAACCCTGGTTTTTCAAATTTTTGTGTTGTATTATTATTCCAAATGGTCTAACAAATATATGTAGTGAGAAAGTATGGGCAAAAATGTGAATTTAATGACCTTATTTGCATAAATTACCATAAATATGCAAATAAGTGAATTTTTCAAAAAAATTGAAATTACCATAGTATTCTATACACTTCACTTGACATGTATGCAAATTTTCGCGGCGCTCGGGCGTTTCACGGCCGAGATCATAGGGGGGGGCCTTACAAGCCCCCCCCCCCGGGCTATGCAGTTTCAAAATAGCCCGGGCTAAATAGGGTTAACACTAAGCAGAACACAAAGATTGGAGACCATTTTTTCCACCACACTTGCATGCAGACACATAAATATTACATGGACAAAACATTTACTCACCATTCTCTTTATACTATGAGATCAAGAGAACCCCCCCCCCCCCCCCCCCAACCAATACCGGCTTTCACAGCAAATATTAAGAATCTATCAAGGCAAAATTAGGAAAACAGAATGCTTTGTATACTTCTACTTAAGAGTTTTCAAAATTACGAGAGGACTTTACGTCTCATAACATTACTTTTTAGGCCCCAAATTGAAACTTTTTCTTCAATTTCTAATATGAAAGGCTGGCAGCTTTGCTCCTCTGCAGAGTTAAAGCATTAGTTTTACCACTGAGCAGCACAGCACAGCAAAGACTGGTGACCATTTCTTGACCACTCATGCAGCATGCAAACCCATGAACCCATCCCCCTTACCTAATGAGAAACCATTCCACCCATTCTCCTGCTCATTATCACCTGTAGACTGTGTGCGGCGCAGCGTGTCCATCTGATTGGCCAGAGACGTCCGCTGACGCTCCAGACCGTTCATGACCGACTGGACGTGGTTGACCTCTCGTTCCATCTGAAGTTTCTCCTTCACCGAGTCAGCCGACTAAATAAATAAAAACATTGGAAGCATTGAGAATTAATATATGTAAAAAGGTTTAAATGTTGTTGTTCATATCTGATTTAGATATAATAAGCCAGTTTGTAAATACTATGTGCGCATGGGCAGATAAAGCTCATTTGTTCCCAAATTGTAAAACTCTTTGAGATGAATTATCGTGCTCATGAAAGTTATGTAATCAGAATTAATTTATGCACTGACAGTACATTTATCTGATACACAGGTGGAAGTATTATTCTCAAGAAAACAGAGTGCTATGTACACAATAGCTAAACAGGCAAGCTTTCTTTAAAGACCATTTTCATTAATTTGAAGGATATTTGTGGATAAAACTTACTGACAACCTCAAAATGTGTGCATAAAGTTTTAATAGGTTTGGTATGACTGCTTTAATTTGAAATAAAAGCCTTTGTGTAACTATTTACACCGGATGTTCTCTCTCTCTCTCTTGAATTTTGTTGGATTTTATGAGAATTTATTTTCTATCATTACAAGACTCAAGCTTATCTTCAAGTGATTTTTGATGAACAAACCTTTTGTGTGCTGACGTTGTTAGTGCCTTCCATCCCGGATTTCATCAAAGCCACCTCATGCTCTATCCTGCTGTTCTCGGCCGTGATTTCTTCAAGCTCCTATGGTAAATTTCAGAATTAAAATTAAGTTTAATAACAAGAGTTAGAAATGATTTGAAATACATATTATCATAATATTTCATTAATTTGTTCAATCGTGTAATTTGTGTAATATGAATATTGTGTTATTTTTAAACGATAAATTCCTTGTAAGGGATTTAAAAACACCAACAAAACTCTTGGTTTTACCTTTCTCTACTCTCTGTTGTACTTCTATCTTGGTGACCATCACTTTATCATAAAACGGACAAAGAGACACACACAAACAAACACACAAATACACAGACTGACACAAACAAACATCTTAACTTCTCACCTTAATATCCATGTACAAGCTGTGTGACATATCTCTTTTTGGCTGTTTGTCTAGTTGTCTCTGTTGTTCTTCTATCATGCGATTACCATTTCTTTATCATACAAACAGACAATGAGACACACACAAACAAACAAACATACAAAGCCAATCAGACTCTTTACCTAGGTACCCTGTGCAAGCTGGGATCTAACTCTTGTTTGCTGTCTCTCTAGTTGTCTCTGTTGCTCTTCTATCATGTGATCACCATTTCGTTATCATACAAACACACAATGACACACAAACAAAAAAACAGACAATGATACACAAACAAACAGACAATGAAACACAAACAAACAGACTTCTCACCTTGGTACCCTGTGCCAGTTGTAATCTAACTCTTGTTAGCTGTCTCTCTAGTTGTCTTTGCTGTTCTTCT
>JAVYIG010008412.1:70000-89633 GCA_035222895.1 Strongylocentrotus droebachiensis
CGTGGCCCGCACGCCACGTCTGGCCGTGAACGGTTGCGTGCATCGTACGTTGCGCACGTGGTAAGTGCGTTGTACGTGCTTACAACGTGCTTACAACGTACGGTCTCCGTGCGGTTGCCACGTTATCGTACGGAGGCCGTACTTACAAGTGCTGCTCACGTACGGTGTCCTTACTCACTCACATGTTGTAAGTGCGTGCACGTGCGATGAACTCGGTGTTTATATAGGACGACATTCCGATGATCTCCAGAAGTCCCAGCTGTTGCTGCCTCAAGATGCCGCCCATTCCACCGAAGAGACTATATACTGCATAAATTAGTGGAACAACGTGCGTTGTAAGTGCTTACTCGGTACGGTCCACGTGAGTTCTGCGTGCTCATTGGATAGCTGAACTGGGGAAGTGGCGAGTAAGCACGGACCACGCACTTATCACGTGCGCCTGTAAAAGACGCACGGAGTCAGTGAGTTGTGCGCTCGTTGGCAGTACCGGGCACGCACGTCACACGCACTGGGGTGAATCGGTAGCCCGAACGCAGCCCGGACGCAGCGAAAGTTCCTCGTGCACTAAAAATGCTACGGTGTGTCTGCGTGCTCCCAAATCCGTACGGAGGCGGTACTCATCACGTACGGATACCCAAATTTTGCCCACGTTTTTGCACGTAGACAGCACGCACTTGCAAGTACGGCGGGATGTGACCACCGCATTAATTGACATTGATAGCAAACAATAAAATTACGTACACAAAAATATATAAATTCAACTGGTCTTTGTAGACAGGTGGTCACTAAAGCAGGTTTGACTGTACCAACATACCTAAATACATTGGGTATTCAATTACCTTGGTCTAAATCTAGCTTGGTTCATACTAAAACTGTTTCGATTTCTGAGTCTCATCTTAGTCTAGATCTAGCTGGATTAGTACTGGAACTGTTTGGGTTCCTAATTATCACCTACAGCTACATACTTGGGTCTTATTCTAGCTATATGGTCAAGTGATAAGTATGCGTCTATAGCTACAACAAAGGTCCATTTTAGTTGTGGACCAGCATATGCTCAATTTTTGTTACTGTTGTGTTACCTTGGTTTAAGTCTAGCAGAGTTAGCACGGGAACTGTTGGGGTCCTTGAGCAGGGTTAGTTCATTGTCTATCATGGATAGCCATGACAAAAGGTTGGCCTTGTCACGTCTCAGCTGGATCAGGAACAGGACCAGCTCCTCATGCTAGACAAAAGAACAAACAAAATACTTTAATCATACAGGAGAAAATACTGCTGCTTGCAAGGGAAACAAAATCATACAGCAGCAAATATCAGTGATTAATGTATTTATATTCTATTAATAATAATATTGATTGATTAAACCTTTGAAAATTAAAAACTTACTTATCATTTAACGGTTTTAATACAGTTTTGCTAATCTGTTTATCTGACATCACAGTGGAGTTTCTGCTTAAATACATCGCCGTTGGATTACAAGTGTTTGTAAAAAAGTACCAGCTGGAATGCTCCCCAGAGGAGTGGAGAAAAGTGTACTGTAATTTGCAGAATCGTAATGGAAACCAATAACTGGGGTAATAGTTCTGTAAGGCACTATGTAAGAAACTGTAATTATTATTACTATTATTACTACCTTTCAGCATGATTGTATGTTTGCGTATGTTTGTGTGTATGTGTTGTGTTCGTCTGTGTGTATCTATAATGTGTATTATATATATATTTTTACTTTTTTGGTAACGTGTACGACAATGTAATCTTATCATTTATGATCTATGTCAGGGGACTATTGCTTACAAGTTTTTCAAACTTCCTGTTTACTCTCCAATTTCTTCATGATTTCCACAATTATAAGATTAACATTGTTTCAAGTTACTTTTGTATTTTTTTATGGTTTTATGATTGAAATAAATGATGACGAATTGAATAATTGAATTGTACTTCAAATTTATGTCAAAACATTTTCAAAAGTGTGATTCGCTTACCGATTTTCCGACGAGATCCCCAGCCGCTATACTGAGCCTCAACCTGATGCCGGTTGAAAGGTCAACAAACTGTTGGGTCTTCTGCTGCCACATGCGATATCTGCCCGTCTTGGGAGCAGCAGCCTGGATGGGGGTGGGGGTGAAAAAGAGTAAGAAGGAGATAAAAAAGGAGTGAAAACATGTTCCAACCAGAAAGAGATTGCACTTACACTCTTTTATAAATAACAACAAATGGTAGTTTAGTGAATTAACATTTGCTCTGACGACATTTGCTTCTGGCTTTATTTCATGAAAGATGTACAATTCAGGCCTCATTTATATACTATGCGGAAAAACCGCAGTAGTTCTATTCATGAAGTAAAGTGTAATACCAATACCATTTCCATATCTTATAACACAGAGCTCAGTGAATATGCGCAGGATCTTTGATGTGTGCAGTTGCTATTTGTTTACATATTAAAAACACAGCCATTTTCTTGTGGGGGTTAACTGCATCCGATCTGACGAGCCTTTAGGGTTACATGTAGGAATAGTGTTGAGTACACAGTTGAAGTCAGGACTTCAGTTAATGTGGGAAAATTGACTGCGGAACATTCGTTGCCTCAACAAACATGTTTAGTCTTACAATCCATCACACATGATTGTATTGCCAAACAGCCATACCCCCCCCCCCCCCCCCCCCCATCATATAGACATAATTTTTTTATCCAGAGTTAAAGTTAGGAAATTGACCAAAGAACAATTGAAATTGTAGCATGTATCATAGAACCTGTATTTTTTTGTATAAACTAAAACCACATCTTACCTGTCTAGCACCTAATGGCTGCAAGGGCGCAACCTCGTCGTCTTTCTCTAGCTCCTGTCGCTTGAGAGTATCATTTCTATTAAGACTCGTGGAAGAGGAGTATGCACGTCTTGTTGGGGCTGCATCTACTGAATCACGATCTACGTATGCCAACGACAAAACAAAAATATTGAAGCCATTAAATAACATTGCCCGTTGTCCCGGGTAACAGGCAATAGTTAATGACAAAGATGCCCGTTGCCCCGGCGAAAGATTAACAGACAGTGTCTCAGATTTTCTGTGATGTTTTAACCTATCTTTACTCAAAAAAAGGATAAGGCAAGAATTCTTTGTAGATTTTGTGTGTGTGTGTTAATTCGGTATAAAAAAGATATATGGACTGCTTTAATATTTGAGGCATAGCTGTTTCTATACTGGCTCTCGGGGACATTAGATCCTGCTATGACCCCTTAAGCCTATATATTACAAGTGACAAAGCAAGTGGTTGAAATCGTAGATGTTTCTTGTGGTTAAAGCAAATTGGTAGGTCTCAATGCAGAATGAAAATCATAGGTGGAGGAGGATTCCATGTAGGTGCCCCTCGTCGGAGCAGCTTCTATTCAATCACGGTATGCCAATGACAAAACAAAGATACCAAAGAGACAAATGTGATGAATAACTGAAGGACGAAATAAGCATTATAATAAGAAAGCTTAATTGCGAAGAAACGCGCCAAAAAGTCAGAGTGAGGTTACATTTTCTTCAAACTCTTTTGATCCTCTGAAAATTTTACAAAAATATGCTTAATATTCTGACAGGTTGCATCTGGTATGTGGACTGGGGCATTTAGAAATTTTCTGTAACATTTGAAAACAATTTTTTTAAATGGTTCTAGCATTTGTATAAAAGACATAAGAGAACCTATAGATATACATGTATAGGATTAGTGAAACAGCAAAGAGATGCACTTAGCTCATGCAAAACCTTCAGATGATTAGAATAAACACTTCAAATGAGAAAAAAACGGGAGATTTCATGAAGTATTTTCATGATAATAGTGAAACATGGTTTCTTCGTACCCGATCCCCTCTCAGGACTCTGTACAGGGTTCATTCTCTCCATATCCCTGGGCATAGTGCTAGCTCTGGAAGGTGACCTGCTATCATCCTGTGGTGGTGGTCTGCCATGCATTGATTGTGGCCTACCCTGGTTGGGCGGTACCCTGCTGTGCTCCTGCGGTGCCCTGCTCTGTTGAATCGGCATTCTCTCCTGGTGATGCGGTGCGCCGCCGCCTTGGGGTGGGTACCCTCGGCCTTGACCTTGCCGTGGCCGACCTTGTTCGGGATGGGATGGTGCACGGACGATATCCTGCCTCTGGTGTGGCGGCGCTCGTCCTTGGCGTGGTGGCCCTCTCCCATGACCTGGTGGTGGCATCCTGCCATGCGGTGCCATGCCTGCTTCATGCGGTGCCCTACCATGCTGGGATGGTACCCTCCCATATTGCTGCTGGGGTTGATGTCCCCTACCAGGCGGTCCTCTATGCTCTGAAGGTGACCGACTATATTCAGACGGTGACCTGCTATATTCAGACGGCGACCTGCTATACTCGGAAGGTGACCGAACATGCCCCTGCGGTACCCTTTCATAATCTGACGGCACTCTTCCATGCTGGGGTGGCATTCTACCATGCTGAGGTGGTACCCTGTCATGCATGGGCGGTTCCCTACCCCTTGGTGGTGCACTCTGTTGGTAGGAAGACTCTTCACGCCTGGGAGCAGAGTGAAGTCTCTCGTTGCTAGCTCTGGTTACTGGTACCTCTTCCATCGGTGCCAGGCCTCGCTGGTGACTTGGTTCAGATCTGAAAACAAAGAAGATGAACAGAATTAATCATCACTTTCTTTAGTAGATAGCTTTCCATTTCACTTTAAAGTAAACGTTTCAGAAACTTGACAAATTCACAAATTTTTGACCCACATTCATAATTGCCATGTTTCTGAGAATGTGGTCTCCCGTAAAGTTTTCTTTCTTTTTATTTTACTGGTCCAACAACAAATCTACAGCAAGAAAAAATGATTCAGAATGAATTTAAGCCAATTTTGCTCAAAATAAAACTCCTTGATCATAATTCAATATCACTTTGAAGTACCTGTAAGTACATCTTGTAGAGAATGTTTTAAAAAAAAGATGAAACAGTCACCCACCTCTGACTCGCATTTGACCTTCGACTCTCCGACCTCTTCGGGTTGTTTGACCGTGGCCCATTTGACCCCTGACCCCAGGACTGGTCAGCATCGGACACCATGGAAACGTTGATCTCCACCGGCCGGTCCTGATGAGGAAAGACCCCGTCCATCTCGTCTCTCCCGTTCCTGTACCCCGAATGACCGCTGCCAAGGGAGGCCCGGTCATCGTGGTGCCTGGATGGTGGCCTCTGTTGCTGACCGGATCGGGGGTCATCGTTGTAGGAGCTCTGAGAGTCCAGCTGGTTCTGTCTCTTGCGCTCCTTGATCTCGGATATGTCCACGTAGTTGTAGCTTTCGTTAGGATCTCCTGCTTTGTCTGCAACATAAATCAAACAATCCATCACGTCAGTACATGTACCTTTATTAATCTATTTCTCTGTGAAAGATTTTTTAGTAATATAGGGACTGTAGTATAGGGACTGTTATAATTTATGCTTTGAATGTGGTCAAGCAAACTTTTTTTTTTACATAAAAATTTACATAATGATAATAAGCATGTAATAATTACAAACAAATTATGATTTTCTTAAACATGAAATGAATATTTCAAACAATTTCATTGGCATTGCATGTATTATCGGAGATCTGAATTTTACTGTTTCATCAAAGATATAGGGTTAGAGTTAGGGTTGACGTTGGGTTTCTGGTTAGGTATAGAGTTAGGATCAGAGTATGGTAAAGTGTTGCATGCAAGGTTGGAGTTAGGAATGTTTTTGAAATCATCACAGTGCATTTTTCACCAGAGCATACGTTGTAAAACGGTCAACTAGGACTTTTTTCTTTTTTTTTCCTCAACCACCCTCCTGAGTAATAAAAAAAAAAGGATTTGGGAAAACAAAAATGGCATCTAACAACATTCCCCCCCTTTTTGAGTAGGAAAATTGGGAAAAAATTGGGGAAATTGGGGTAAAATTGGTAAAAACAAGAAAAAAAGAAGATTTAAATCGGGTAATTATCAAGCCTGCTTCTTACCGTCCACATAACTGTGATCCCTTGATGACGCGCTGTGTAAGCTGGGGGACCTAGGGGGCGACAGATGGCTGTTCTGTCCAGAGCGTCTCTCCTCTTGGCTGTGTGAGCTATGTGAGCCGGTGTCATGGTTACTACGAGGCTGGGAGCCTTCCCATGATTCCCTGGATGACTGCTGCAGGAGGGACCTACGAGGATGAAATTGTTTGCGAAAGTTTTGACTTAAAAAAAAACGATTGGGAACAACTTTAGAATACCTCACCACAAAAATTGACCAGACATTTGTAGGTTACCCAACACTTCATCAATGAAGCTAAATCTAAAGACTTTTAAGTTTATTTATTAACACTAAACCTAATCCTAACCCTAACTCTAACTCTAACCCCAGCCCAAACTCTAACCCCAACCACAACTCTAACCCTAGGTCTTCAATGTTGGCGGAATATTCTAAAGTTAAACTAAAGATTGCTTTTCACAATGTTATGGCTGAGCACGCTATAATTTTCAAAAAGATCAACCTCTACTACATACTGTAGAGTGCACTTTTCTGTTTCCTTCAGTTTGTCTTCAAGACAGGCTCATCTGTAAATAATTTTATGAAGAAATTTACAGTACTGAGAATTGGACTACAATTTTTGTAATTGTTAGTATTATAGAGGTACGGTACACATACTATCCAATGTGTAATTCAAAATGGCAGTGCAATAATCAACCAACATAGGAGACTTCAATTTTGACATAATTACTTGGACTTGGTTTCACGTAACAGGTGTGAATTCATAGATAATCCAGTCAAACTAGACGTACATGTAGCAGCAAATCTTTCTTTCAAAGCCACCTTTCAAAAGTGGTTACTAGTAATCCTATACCATCTCTGTCTAGGAGGACATATGTATCGTAGGAACATTTTCGGAAAGGCCATCTTCCTCTTCCTCTTCTTCTTCTTCTTCTTCACTATAAGTACAGGCCACCGTCAGGTGTATTCTCATACAAAGGTCATATACTTTGTCTCTTTCTAGAAAGACCACTTGACTACATTGTCTACAGTATTAGTTTCCCTTGGGTGGCCTTTATAGTCAGGTTTCCTCCCCCACCCCCCTCGAATAAAAACACCTTACCTTTCTGGGCCATGCCCATTCTTCAAGCTTGTCTCGCCTCCGGGCGATTGCCCAAACTCAATATCCTCATAGTTGCCCCATCCCCGCTGCATAGGAGGGCCAGTAGCCCTGTTGGGCGAGTCCTGCCCTGGTTGGGCGGTGCCATTGGGGTGGTTGCCGTTGGTGGGAGGGTCTTCGTTGCGCTGGAGCGACATGGGGCTCCGGACCTGACCACCGCCCCAGTCCATCTCGTCACGGTCGCTAAACAGAACAAGAAAAATAGTTTTGACTGGATCAAAATGGAGCATTTGTGGTAGAATTGAAACACGTTCTTGCATAAAGAAACTTGCATAAATTTGTGAGTGGTCACAATCTGTGATCCTATATAGCATGAAATCACTGAATCAAAGCCATGAATTTTTGCAATATGAACAATTTTCCTGCCACAAAAATGGATATTTGAATCACTTGTAAATATTATGCAGACCTTGCTATTACTAATAATTGGCAATTAACAAATTTCTGGTTAACCTTGCAAAAGGACTTAACACTACAAGCAAATGAATCGGCTCTGCTCTGAAGAGTCAACAAAAACATAGGTGTACACACATCCATAGCCCGTATGCATACTCACAAATCTCCAAAGAAAAAAGCTTTTAAAGCGAGACTGCACTACTTGTAGCTACTTGCGCCCTCTATATAGCAAACAATGACTAATCGGTACCCGTTGGTCCCCCATGGTCCCCTTTTTCTTATGTTAATTGAGAGCTGATTTGATGAGATGGCCACCTGTCAGTGACCTTGCAGGGAGGTCTAATCCCTCCTGGCCAAACTAGTATAGTACAGACAGGCTTAATCTGATTTTTATTTTGAACTTATTTTGAAAAGTGGTTTACCACCTCATGCTTCAATGGGCGGAGGACATAAATGTTGTCTGAACTCACCCGTAGCCCCTGTCTAGATTGACCTGCGAAGCGTCATTCAGAGCGTCAATCCATTGATGCATCAGATCATCCGACTCAGCAGCAAAGTAATAGGTCCTCATGTTACTGTGTTCACACTATAAGGAATGAAATGCACAAAGAAATTGTATTACTTATTAAAAAAAGAATAAATCCAGACAATATTTTACTGTGTACATGTACACATACCACTTTTAGTGGTACATGTTTGCGAAAAGCAAACAAAAAGAGAGTCCTAGAATGTCTCATATATAGTACTTTGTCTTTATATTAACTCAAAGCGCAAATATTATTCAGTATTGTAATTAAGAAGCAGTTTTGAAGAGCTGTCACAATTCATTTTCAAAACAAACAAGACAGCACATGAATGTCTCATATTACTTTGTTCACACAGAGAGAAAACTTGCACTGTATTAAAAAACCAGTTTTTACAAAATTACAGTGAATATCAATAAAAAGAAGACAGTATCTGTATGTCCAATGTGTTTGCACCAAGAAAAAAACTTGCTGACACAATATTTGGCAATTACATATCTTAATCTTTAAAAAAGAATGAAAGTGTAGATATAAATATAAGACAATTACTGTCAGTTTCATATTACTTTGGTGTTGTTAATATCTCTAGTAGATGAATTGTGGCTCAGTCCAATTATATCATCTTTTTCTGTTTATACTTTATATGTATCAAAGAGTATTTTTACCAGGACTGAAATGATTGGCATACCTTGAAAGCAAATTTCTTGTTGATTTTATCTCTTGGTTCAACCGGTTTGATAACATAGCTTGGGAGCATTACGGTGCCTGCTTGATTCACCTCATCAGCACCTACAAGAAAAATATATAAAATACAAGAATCGTCAGTAAAAATGTTTAAAAATTCATGTTAATCTAAAAATGGATGGGAGTGGAGCAGGGGAGAAGCAGAATCCCTCCATACACAGACTATGATCCATTAATTAATAAGTGTGAGGATAACTGTTTGCAGTGTGAGGTCTTATGAGTAAAATGCCCTAAAACAGTCTAAAACATCTGTTGATACCAAATTTATAAAATTTCACCCAGAGGGCATTATGTAGTAAAATCTTTTTATAAATCCTGGGGGGTGTTTCATAAGGTTGTGCATAAAGTTACAAATGAATTTACAATGATTTGAATATGAAGAGCCAAATGGGATACCCAATTTTTTTCCTGACATTTTAACAAAGTGTGACTGTATTTCCCATCATCTCAATTAAAGTGTAGCCAAAAATACAAAAAATGTTCTCTTGATAATGATAAGGTTAATCTACATCTGCATATTTCAACTTTAGCTTAAATGCAATTACCGGTAAAAGGATTTGAGAATCTCACTTAGCTCTTCATATTCAAGTCATTCATAAAGTCATGCGTAAATTTACGCACAGCTATATGAAACACACCCCAGATTCATTAGACGAGGGTAATAGTTAGGGTAAACTTGCTTTTAGTGACCTTTCCTACAGATTTCCATGATAGACAGGACAATAATTATGCTGTTATATTGGTCATTATTTAGAAAAATATGTATCTCTACTCTCACCTTTGTAATAGAAGAGAGAAGTCAGAGATGACGCATCACCTCTTGCGCCAGACCCCTAGACCGGTACTGTCCTTCAAAATATGTACTAAAGGAACCTGTCTACAAAGACCACTTTTAGTGTTTCCCTTGGGCAATCACTTTTAGTGTTTCTCTTGGGCGGTCACTATAGACAGGTTTGACTGTATTTTCATCATTATTTAGAGAAAATATAAATCTCTACTCTCACCTTTGTAGTAGAAGAGACAGAAGTCCGAGATGACGCACCACCTCTTGCGCCAGACCCCTAGACCGGTACTGTCCTTCTTCTGTAGCCAGCCGTCCTTGGACACCACGGCGCCGTCCCGTCTCTTCACCTTGGGTGCCTCGTGCTTGGGGATGGTGCGCTTCTTGAAGGAAGGTTTCCCTGAGAGGGTGGGGCTCTGGGGGGTCTCGGGGTAGTCGGCGTCGGCCGGGGGGCTGTTCTGATCATTGGATGGGTACCTGTCATAGGATAAAATATTAAAGCAATAATAATAATAATAATAATGAGTTCTCATATAGGGCTCATGTCTGTCAAACTTGACACGCTTGGTGCTCCACAACTATTACCTCAGCTTTAGCATGGATGCCATTACGGCGCTCTAGTATTTTGAGGAATTAATTCCTGCCAGGTTTGCATTTACATCACTTGGGTGGAGTGTGGCAGATGTAGATTAATGTCTTGCCTAAGGACATTAGTTTGATACACAATTTTTCACCTACAGATCATTAAAATATAATTAAATTGATGAGTGATACATACTTTTGATTTGATTTCTCACCTTAATAAACATATCATTTGAGAAATTGGTGCCAAGATACTGAAGATAGTTGAAGCTTTAAAGACAAGAGGTACATGTACATTGCATTGATGTCCATAAAGCAAAAACACTATTTGGAGAAGATCTCTTTTCAATTTTGTCCTTATATTTCACACCTTTTTGCAAATATCAAAGAGGTTTGAGTCAGCATCTTGCTCTTATTTATACATACTTTTTTAGTACGCAATTTAATGTAATTATCACCCCTTACACTGGTTAGTAAATTTGTACATTACAGTACATAATTTGATACATCGATACAACCATTAAATTGTTTCCCAGGATTCTAGACTCAGACGACTCTATGCTGCAAGTATTAAAGTACACATGAATAAGCTTAAACCTTACCATTCAAATGCTCAAAATTTCCTCAAAATGATTGGTAATTAGTTGCATACATGTACAGTGTACTTGTATATCCAATTAATGAATCCAAAAATTGCACATTAAAATCACTTGAGAATCCTTTACAAACTGCAACATACTGTATTAAGATGCACAGATTTTCCACTAACCCTCCACACGGAACAATGGATGATTTATGAATTGAAGATGCATCTTATACAATATGGGAAAACCATGTACATGTACTGTAAAGTTTAAGGTTGGGCAACTGGTGTACCTGAAATATTTGGATGAGGCAGAATGATTACCCCTTTAGCTCTCACTCTGATGAGGGAATTGTCTGTATCACTTAGGAAAGCTGACTTACAGCATTGAAGGGCTTAAGGAGAAGCATCAATGGCTCTGTTGACAGAAGGGCTTGGAGGTTGTGAGGTTCGTTTCAAGTCTTGCCATGACAGAGATTGAAGTTAATGGGATTACATCAATAGATAAACATGTAGTTCTTCTAACCATCAACTTTAAATGTTGACAGTTCACTAATATGCAGGACAGGGAGTTACTTAGGTGATCAGACAATAAGTTAATGTACATGTACATGTAAGGTATCAAATCTGCCAGATGTTCTGTAAAGGGCACCAACCTATTCTTTGAAAATTCTTAGACCTAAGTAAAAACACCTAACACTGTTCCATTAAAAGCTCGTTCAGACATGACACGGCAAAACTGGGGCATTTTTTGAATAATGATGTAAAGTGTATAAATACGCTTCACACTTCTGTATAGATTTAATGTATACATGAAGAACAAAGAGCTCAGAGAAATTAAATACACAAATCCTTTGTTTCACACAGTTGTCATTTATTAATTTTATTTACACATTAAAAAAACAAACAGCTGCCTTTTTTGTGGCGGTCTCCTGTGCCATATCTGATCAAACCTCAACAGTGTACTATTTTGTCTTGGTTTGCCAGCCTGCATGTATCTGGAAAATATTTAAATGTCTTTTTTTTCTCCAGAATCATCCTTTACATGAAACATTCTGACTTACATTTGTGGTGCATCCGGAGTGTCTGTATCCATCTCTGTACGTCCAGTTACAGGGTTACTAAATGTGGTTGATTCATCGTAGTGACTGGAAAATAAAATAAAACATAACAAAAAAAGCTTGTAAAAAACATTGAATGCAATTTGTAATTTTGTTTCAGGTGGGCAAAAAATCTGAAATTTGTTAATTGGTTTCGTGGTCATCTCTCTGATCTCTCAAAATCAGACAGTCAGGTACAAATTGACATTATCCCTTCTTTTTCAGCCAAACAATATTTAATACACAGAACATTTACATAATATTAGTATTCTTTAACATGATTAAAGTAGCTATTAATGTATAAAACAAATACATTTAGAATGTATTTGTTCATATGGGTTCAGTTGGTGTACATGAAGGCAATAGTTGATATCTCCATGCAATGTTGGCAAAATAAACATCTATTCTTCATTCTCAATAGGAAGTCAAATAACATCTAGGAAACATGATTTTCTTTCTTTCTGTTCTTTTGAAGTCAACCCTGTCAATGTTCCACTATAGACAGCGCAAGTATTTTTTGCCAACATTTATACAAATACTGAACGGAACATCTTTTCTTTCAAACATCTTTCATCATTTTTCATTCACACAATACAAACTGAAAGGTATGTACCTGAACATGTAATTTAGCATTTAAATTTCAGAAACATATACACACCTGTATACTGTACACATATTGTAGTAGAGGCCTGATATGTTTCAGTGACACAACAAACTGTGTACATAATTCACATTGTCTGACATTAAAAAAACTGTACTGCAAATATACAGTATGCACACAAAACTAGAAGGTTTTCATCCTTTTTGTGTACAAAACATCAACGTCATCTACCATTTGAGCCAAAAAGTGGCTTCAATTGAAAGGGAGAAAGAATGGCATTGTGACAAAAATGGCATTGTGACAAAAACCGCAGTGTGAAGGTCTTTTCTGGGTAGTAAAAACCAAAATTGTGGTAAATAATAGTTCTTTGGTCTTCCTGAGCCTGTGTTACATGTACACCTCGTGTTCGAGGCATAAAGTCGAGACAAGTTCGGATTTCTATTCAACGTGCATGCGACAGACACGGTCGAGTGAACGTGAAAAGGGAATTAGTGACGATAGGTTGGGTGATATTGAATTGGAGTGTTGATAGTGAAAGAGAAATGAATGTAGATGTACATATGTATACCAGGTATATGTTTACAGATGAAGGAATGGGGAGTGACAGATACAATGCAAGTAGAAAAAGATGGATCCAGAATCCAGATCAAATCTAACCATGCATACCTCTGCTGACAGCCAGAAGTGTTTAATTTTGTGTTACATGAGTAAAGTCTTTCGTGCTCTAATAGCAAATGATACACTATGTACTGGTAGTGAAGCAGGGAGTTATTATGTACACGTACAGATACATTAAATCAAGAGGGGGGAGAGAGAGAGAGAGAGAGAGAGAGAGAGAAATAAAAAGAAAGAGAGAGAGAAAGAAAGAAAGAAAGGGAGAGAGAGGGAGGAAGAGAGAGAACTAAAAAGAAAGAGAGAAAGAAAGAAAGAAAGATGTACCGGGTACGTACATGTCATTAAGAACAGAGAATGTGTAACTATTTGGAAATCACGATTTAACCATACTTTGTACTGGTCTAAATTTATCTTCAAATTAAAAAAAGATGAACGAATCTCACAGTATTATTTTTATATTATCCAAGTTTTCCTTAAAAATTCACTTAACTTTTTATGTGAGGGTTCCAGGATGAACTCTATTTTAATAGCACTAACAAAAATACGTTTACATGTACATGTAGGTCAATATATCCCCAAAGCCACCTGCAAACTACCAACAAATTTGCAATGATGATGAACAGGTAGCCCCCGCACTTGACATCAGTGAACTTGCCATTTGTTATGCTTGTGAGCTTGACTACTTCACAAAAAGGGTCAAAATGTCAGGAATATTTGTCTCGTTGGGAGTTAGGGGGGAAGGTAGTTTAGCCCACTTATTTCATAAAGTCTGCTGAATGGGACTTCAAATGAAACTGTGTTGTTTGTCAACAAGTTCAAAAGTTCTCCAGTGCACAGAACCATAGATTTTATAAAGTTGAGTACCGGTACATATACAGATAGGAAGCTAATTGGGAAAGTTTGATTTTCTATGTGTAGACCTGTAGTACAATAACACAAAATTTGGTTGATCTGTTGAACTGTCTCTCTGCATCTCTCATTTTTTTGTTTTTTCCTTTCTTTTGGAAGGTCTTTATTTCTATCCATCTCTTCTATGTTCTCCATCTCTTTGCACCTATCTCTCTCCCTCCCTCCCTCCCTCCCTCCCTCCCTCCCTCCCTCCCTCTCTCACTCCCTCTCTCTTTCTCTCTATCTCTCTCTTCTCTCTACCCTCTGTCATCCTATCCCCCATTCAGAATAACCCATTCAAAATTCATTGTATGGCTACACAAAATTGTATCTGAAGCTGTGCAATAAGAAATTCATATTTCTTTCTAGTATGAAAGTTATAAAAAAGAAAAAGAAAACGCTTGTTTAGGTCTCATATGTACATGTAAACCCCATAATGAACATCATAATGTACACATCATATACATGTAACTGTACAAGGCTTATCATGCACTCACACTGATGATTGGGCAGCAGTAATGTCAACTGACACCTTCACAACTAGAGTCTGTATACAACGTTTTTTTCATATAACGTTTTTGATCTAGTCTGTACTTAAAGACCACCTGTCTATAAAGACCACCCGGGGGAGACAAGAGAGTGGTCTTTATAGGCAGGTGGTCTTTAAGTACAGGTTCCTTTAGTGCATGTTTCAATAAGAAACCATTTTCAAGGGAAACAAAAATGTGGTCTTTCTATACAGGTGGTCACTAAAACAGGTTTGACCGTACACAATTTGCTTTTAATAGTCTGAACAGGTCATATATCTCCTAAGTCTTCACTACACAAATGATCATGATAAACCCCACCTTCTATCTGAAATCCACAACTACCTGACACGGTTGCTAAGAAGAGCTGAACAAGTCAAATGTAATTAAGAGATATCAGCACTTCACATGTCATAGAGCTATAATAACTATTGTATCAGGACCATGAGGATGACTCATACAATGTTATACCAAGGCCTTTATTTTTATATTTTGTGACCTACTTCATAAGTAGGCCTATACACATTTAGCTTGATCTAAAAGGACAGGAGTTACATTATATCATCTTTTATAATACCATAATAATAATAATAATAATACCGGTAGTTCAGTTCTTGTATAGCGCATAATACGTTATGAACATCTCTATGCACTTCCAAAGAGCTTTGAAAATTATTACCCTAGCTTTAGCTCCGGCAGCCGTTATAAGCACACAGTGCATTTCAAGGAATAATCCTGCCAGGTACCCATTTACCTCACCTGGGTTGAGTGTGGCAAATGTAGATCAATGTCTTGCCAAAGGACATTAATGCCGCCCAGTTCCAATAGCAACCTTAATCTTAACCCTGTATTTCTTATGAAATAAAGCCCCAAGCAATACAAGTAGTTGCCAGAGTAAAAAGAGTGTTTACGTCATTTCTGGTTGCAACGATACACAATGTACAAGAAAGTTCCAACAAGATTTCTGAACATTGTCAATTGTATCCATCCAGTTAAATTAATCCTGCAACAACGGTGTTCTGTATTAAATCCTCTTCTTTTTTGTCCTTCTCAAATGACCAAGTTCTGTATTGTTTTGGTCCAGTGTATAAGTCTCCAGACTGTGAATCACAAGGTACGGGTTCAAATCCCTGTCACAGCACTAACTTTGTTTGACAAGACGTTAATCTGCATTTACCTCACTCCACCCAGGTGCCATAAATGGGTTCCTGGCAGGAATTAATTGCTTACAATGCGTGAGTGCTGTCAAGCCAGGGTAATGATAATGGAGCGCCAGGAGTGGCAATGTGCCAGGCATGAGCACAACAAAAGCCTCCACTTTTATTATTATCATCGTCATTGTTATCATTATCATCATCAACCTTACTATTTAGTACCCAATAACAAAAGCTTATAGAATGCCACATTCTCTCTTCACAGCCAAAAGGACGTTCACTCAAAATATTAGAATGTGTTACACAGGATTAACACTTTCTCGCTCTCAACAAACAACATGCCACAGGCATCAACATTTGTTAGTATCAATGACAGAAATTTGTCTCCTTCTCTTCCTCCAACTTCCATTTGATTTTGTTCTTTGATGTGCACTGTAAAATGTTTTTCTATTATTGTATTACCTTGAAAGACACCATACATGTACATCGCTCTTTTGACGCTTTTCACGGAGGATGGCTATTGTGCCGTTCTGATTGTAACCTTGGAATTCTGAGCAAAGCAAAACATTTCAGAATGATTTCAAAAACGTAATCATGTCCCAACAATACCTGATGGCTTGGGGCTATCAAAGGCACTCCGAAAAAGAAGAAAACTAAATTTGCCTGAATTGGAAGAGCAGATTTATGGCTGCCTTTTTACACTTTTCTTTAAAAAACAACTTTGATTGGTTCAAATCACTGGGTGCAGTCTCAAATTCATTCTACTTTCCTTACAAATTTACGTTGAAAGTCTATATAAAACTTGTACATGTAGGTCAAAGTTTGATAGTTGCTACAGCCTTACGGTACATCGTGGATATACAGGCCAAACTACATGTGTACAGATGTACATGGCTGGAAAACAGGGAGTTCTTTGATAATTCACCATTGACAACTTTAGAATGATCAGCTGTTAGGAGAAATTCTTTAATATATGACTCCAGAAAAATTGCTTGTTCCTCATCTTTGATTTACACCAATCAAATACAACGACCCCTTCCTAAAGTAAAGAGAAAAGAAAATGTTTATTCTTGTCCATGTTCCATTGGTTTTATAATGTACAAGTACCACACTCTACAACTTTGAATCACAACAATCTGGAGGGGTTTTTTTTTCTTCTTTTTTGTAAAGACCATTGTCACAGAGCAAAAAGACCTGTTCATACAAAATCAGATTGAAAGACCTACATTGTTGTACATACGGATACGGTACATAAAATGTTTTTCAGTGATATCTGATGACAAGATGTATTCCCAAACTAACATGAACAGTGCATGTCACATCACGGAGCAAATTTGCACAGCCAACCTCTCATATCAATGGAAAACATGGCTCAGATACAACTGTAGAGTGATTGTGTTTATAAGGGATTATATGAAAAGGGAATATTTACAGAGATTATTTGCTTGGGGCAATAAAACTCAGCCCTTCTTGTAAAAGGGTGTGTTTACATTTGTAGAGGAGTGACGATGTAAACAGGGTGCAAAGACAGGTTTTAAAACGATCAAAATGCCAAGAAATTGTCCAAATCTTACTGAAAATCACACATAAATGGGTTTATGGGACTACACATACATTTTGCATGAAAGTTTGATCCAAACTTTTACAGCTATTTCTCATATTTCAGACATGTTGGGATTTGAAGATCAATTCTTTTTAGGTGGCATCCATAGAAAGAGAATATTTACTGAGATTATTTTGCTTGAGGCAATAAACCTCAGCTCTTCTTGTAGTAAAAGGGCATGTTTACATTTGTAGAGGAGACAGGATGTAAACAGGGTACATTTGTAGCTTATCGTTTCAAATCCTGGATTGATTTGTTTGCAGAAACCCTCGTGGATACAGGAGTATTTGAAGTACATGTATCTACTGTAGTACAAGATTTATAGTTTTTTATGCATTCGGGCCTTTTCAAGGGCTACATGACTTAATACCCCAGTCGACTCCACATCGACTCTAAACTGACCAATTTTTTACCATTCAGGGTAAAAGCAACCAAAGCAATCAATTTTGAATCAATCAATCAATGTAATTTGAGTTTTGATGTCGGTGTCTTTGGTATGGCTGATCGAGGTATCAAGCAGGACTCAAACTTGGTCCAAATGAAGTCCAAGAGGGCCTGACTCTCTTCTGTTCAGAGTTTTTAATCAACATTTGGTCCTTTCCAAGAGATAACTATTATTATCAAAACCTGAATAAAGTTGAGGAATCATTGATAATGGATATTAAGAATACTCACAAAACCCTTGATTTGATTACCAAAGCAGAGAATACTCTGAAAAAAACCACGAATTTGATTATGAAAACAAAAAATAATGTTGAACAAACTTGACACTAGGTTACATGTAGGGATGGAACATGCTATTCACCTCATACCCTTGAACCCCACCAAGACTGGTAAATGTGCATAGCTCAAAGTTAAAGAAATACACATTGATCACAATGCTGTGACCTAATTGTGTTCAGACACCATTCCCATTTTACTTGTACCAAAAAAATAATGTCCCCCCACAGGAACTAGTGTATATTTGATATTAAAAGAAATATCAAATCCAAACAATGGATTTGGTGAAAGACACAATAAAGGAAATACAATTAAAACAAAATTCTACATTTCCCATGATTAATTTTCAAATTTTCCACAGCTCTTCTTTCAGCTTCTCAAAGCCTGAGCTGTCCAGGGATTTTCTTTTCACCATGACGGCCAACCGGTCTAAAATTTGTGTGGGTTAAACAACATTGTTTACAGTACCGGTAATAGAAGAGTTACAACAAACCCCATGATCTAAATTTGAATACCGTACCATTTTGTCTCAAACTATATATTACAATTTTTTTTTATTTTTAGCAGTGATGAGGACCCTGCCTCTTCTAAAGAACATGAATGTAATTTTTTTTAAAGAATTGGACATCTACAGTAAGTTGTACAAGTAACTCTTTCTATGTATGCAGACTTGAAAAACTTGTCTTGCCTCAAAATAACCAGATCACAACTCCATTAAATCTCTGCAATTCACAAAATGTTCTCACTGCCATGACCATTCACGAAACTTTCTTGTAGCATTAGTTTCTGGTTATACAGTACCGTAGACAGATAACGATAGACATCAGTCAGAGGTAAGGTATACAAGAAGAGGAAAACATCTTGCAAGGGACAGTATTTCCATGACTCCATCATCTGGCCCGACAAGCGGAAATGTGGCATGAAATATACAGACAGTCGTCCATCAAATTTTATACGGTAATGAGATGGCAGCTACAAGTAGACCCTGCCCAGACCATCCCTACAAACATAGCATGTGCACAGCATGGTATGAGAGCAAGGGCCAGTGATCTTCTTCAAGTTTAAAGGCCCACTGCACTACTTGTAGCTACTTGCGCCCTCTATATAACAAAACCATGCCTAATCGGTGACCATTGGTCCCCCATGATCCTCTTTTGCTTATGTTATTAAAGTGAGAGCTGAGTTGATGAGATAACCACCTGTCCAGTGACCTTGCAGGGCAGTCTAATCCCTCATGTAAACTATGGGCAGATACGCTTTAAAGGGGAAGTTCACTCTGGTAGCTTGCAAGATATGTCACAGAGTTGCCAATTTGTCTTTGATTGATCGCAACTTCAAAAATTCATAACTTTCTTATTTTTAATTGGAATTTTCTAAAAACCTTTATTCCTCTCATTTTTCTACTTCTGTTGAGACCAACTGAATATCAGGGTGAACTTCTCCTTTAAAGGTACCGTTAACAACTAAATTATTCATAACCCTTGTAAATTTGATGATTGTTGTGTTTTTTCGAAATTCAAGGATGAAAGGTGGGACCTTCGTTGATACTTACCGGTAGATACATGTACATACAGATGTTACCTTTAATATGTCGCATTCTCAAGAAACATAAATCGAGACAAAGTCCATTTTTCCACATACTGAACAAATTACAATACTGATGAT
>JAVYIG010008413.1:0-89632 GCA_035222895.1 Strongylocentrotus droebachiensis
TTTCATCTCTATAATAGTGTATGAGTCTCTGTCTATCCAAACTATGTAATCGCAGCTCATTCCATGAGATGTCTAGGACGGGACAAAGTGCAAGGGGGAACCCTTGCATTCTGCGTCGTCCTAGACATGTCATGAAATGATCTCTTTTCATCTCTATAATAGTGTATGATCTCTGTCTATCCAGACTATGTAATCGCAGCTCAATCCATGAGATGTCTAGGGACGGGACAAAGTGCAAGGGGGAACCCTTGCATTCTGCGTCGTCCTAGACATGTCATGAAATGATCTCTTTTCATCTCTATAATAGTGTATGATCTCTGTCTATCCAACTATGTAATCGCAGCTCATTCCATGAGATGTCTAGGACGGGACAAAGTGCTAGGGGGAACCCTTGCATTCTGCGTCGTCCTAGACATGTCATGAAATGATCTCTTTTCATCTCTTAATAGTGTATGATCTCTGTCTATCCAAACTATGTAATCGCAGCTTATTCCATGAGATGTCTAGGACGGGACAAAGTGCAAGGGGGAACCCTTGCATTCTGCGTCGTCCTAGACATGTGCATGAAATGATCTCTTTTCATCTCTATAATAGTGTATGATCTCTGTCTATCCAAACTATATATCGCAGCTCATTCCATGAGATTTCTAGGACGGGACAAAGTGCAAGGGGGAACCCTTGCATTCTGCGTCGTCCTAGACATGTCATGAAATGATCTCTTTTCATCTTTATAATAGTGTATGATCTCTGTCTATCCAAACTATGATAATCGCAGCTCATTCCATGAGATGTCTAGGACGGGACAAAGTGCAAGGGGGGAACCCTTGCATTCTTGCGTCGTCCTAGACATGTCATGAATGATCTCTTTTCATCTCTATAATAGTGTATGATCTCTGTCTATCCAAACTATGTAATCGCAGCTCATTCCATGAGATGTCGTAGGACGGGACAAAGTGCAAGGGGGAACCCTTGCTTTCTGCGTCGTCCTAGACATGTCATGAAATGATCTCTTTTCATCTCTATAATAGTGTATGATCTCTGTCTATCCAAACTATGTAATCGCAGCTCATTCCATGAGATGTCTAGGACGGGACAAAGTGCTAGGGGGAACCCTTGCATTCTGCGTCGTCCTAGACATGTCATGAAATGATCTCTTTTCATCTCTATAATAGTGTATGATCTCTGTCTATCCAAACTATGTAATCGCAGCTCATTCCATGAGATGTCTAGGACGGGAACAAAGTGCAAGGAGGGAACCCTTGCATTCTGCGTCGTCCTAGACATGCCATAAAATGATCTCTTTTCATCTCTATAAATAGTGTATGATCTCTGTCTATCCAAACTATGTAACCGCAGCTCATTCCATGAGATGTCTAGGACGGGACAACGTGCAAGGGGGAACCCTTGCATTCTGCGTCGTCCTAGACATGTCATGAAATGATCTCTTTTCATCTCTATAATAGTGTATGATCTCTGTCTATCCGAACTATGTAATCGCAGCTCAATTCCATGAGATGTCTAGGACGGGACAAAGTGCTGAGGGGGAACCCTTGCATTCTGCGTCGTCCTAGACATGTCATGAAATGATCTCTTTTCATCTCTATAATAGTGTATGATCTCTGTCTATCCAAACTATGTAATCGCAGCTCATTCCATGAGATGTCTAGGACGGGACAAAGTGCAAGGGGGAACCCTTGCATTCTGCGTCGTCCTAGACATGTCATGGAAATGATCTCTTTTTCATTTCTATAATAGTGTATGATCTCTGTCTATCCAAACTATATAATCGCAGCTCATTCCATGAGATGTCTAGGACGGGACAAAGTACAAGGGGGAACCCTTGCATTCTGCGTCGTCTAAGACATGTCATGAAATGATCTCTTTTCATCTCTATAATAGTGTATGATCTCTGGTCTATCCAAACTATGTAATCGCAGCTCATTCCATGAGATGTCTAGGACGGGACAAAGTGCAAGGGGGAACCCTTGCATTCTGCGTCGTCCTAGACATGCCATGAAATGATCTCTTTCATCTCTATAATAGTGTATGATCTCTGTCTATCCAAACTATGTATCGCAGCTCATTCCATGAGATGTCTAGGACGGGACAAAGTGCAAGGGGGAACCCTTGCATTCTGCGTCGTCCTAGACATGTCATGAAATGATCTCTTTTCATCTCTATAATAGTGTATGATCTCTGTCTATCCAAACTATGTAATCGCATCTCATTCCATGAGATGTCTAGGACGGGACAAAGTGCTAGGGGGAACCCTTGCATTCTGCGTCGTCCTAGACATGTCATGAAATGATCTCTTTTCATCTCTATAATAGTGTATGATCTCTGTCTATCCAAACTATGTAATCGCAGCTCATTCCATGAGATGTCTAGGACGGGACAAAGTGCAAGGGGGAACCCTTGCATTCTGCGTCGTCCTAGACATGTCATGAAATGATCTCTTTTCATCTCTATAATAGTGTATGATCTCTGTCTATCCAGACTATGTAATCGCAGCTCAATCCATGAGATGTCTAGGACGGGACAAAGTGCAAGGGGGAACCCTTGCATTCTGCGTCGTCCTAGACATGTCATGAAATGATCTCTTTTCATCTCTATAATAGTGTATGATCTCTGTCTATCCAACTATGTAATCGCAGCTCATTCCATGAGATGTCTAGGACGGGACAAAGTGCTAGGGGGAACCCTTGCATTCTGCGTCGTCCTAGACATGTCATGAAATGATCTCTTTTCATCTCTATAATAGTGTATGATCTCTGTCTATCCAAACTATGTAATCGCAGCTTATTCCATGAGATGTCTAGGACGGGACAAAGTGCAAGGGGGAACCCTTGCATTCTGCGTCGTCCTAGACATGTCATGAAATGATCTCTTTTCATCTCTATAATAGTGTATGATCTCTGTCTATCCAAACTATATAATCGCAGCTCATTCCATGAGATGTCTAGGACGGGACAAAGTGCAAGGGGGAACCCTTGCATTCTGCGTCGTCCTAGACATGTCATGAAATGATCTCTTTTCATCTTTATAATAGTGTATGATCTCTGTCTATCCAAACTATGTAATCGCAGCTCATTCCATGAGATGTCTAGGACGGGACAAAGTGCAAGGGGGAACCCTTGCATTCTGCGTCGTCCTAGACATGTCATGAAATGATCTCTTTTCATCTCTATAATAGTGTATGATCTATGTCTATCCAAACTATATAATCGCAGCTCATTCCATGAGATGTCTAGGACGGGACAAAGTGCAAGGGGGAACCCTTGCATTCTGCGTCGTCCTAGACATGTCATGAAATGATCTCTTTTCATCTCTATAATAGTGTATGATCTCTGTCTATCCAAACTATGTAATCGCAGCTCATTCCATGAGATGTCTAGGACGGGACAAAGTGCAAGGGGGAACCCTTGCATTCTGCGTCGTCCTAGACATGTCATGAAATGATCTCTTTTCATCTCTATAATAGTGTATGATCTCTGTCTATCCAAACTATGTAATCGCAGCTCATTCCATGAGATGTCTTGGACGGGACAAAGTGCTAGGGGGAACCCTTGCATTCTGCGTCGTCCTAGACATGTCATGAAATGATCTCTTTTCATCTCTATAATAGTGTATGATCTCTGTCTATCCAAACTATGTAATCGCAGCTCATTCCATGAGATGTCTAGGACGGGACAAAGTGCAAGGGGGAACCCTTGCATTCTGCGTCGTCCTAGACATGTCATGAAATGATCTCTTTTCATCTCTATAATAGTGTATGATCTCTGTCTATCCAAACCATGTAATCGCAGCTCAATCCATGAGATGTCTAGGACGGGACAAAGTGCAAGGGGGAACCCTTGCATTCTGCGTCGTCCTAAACATGTCATGAAATGATCTCTTTTCATCTCTATAATAGTGTATGATCTCTGTCTATCCAAACTATATAATCGCAGCTCATTCCATGAGATGTCTAGGACGGGACAAAGTACAAGGGGGAACCCTTGCATTCTGCGTCGTCCTAGACATGTCATGAAATGATCTCTTTTCATCTCTATAATAGTGTATGATCTCTGTCTATCCAAACTATGTAATCGCAGCTCATTCCATGAGATGTCTAGGACGGGACAAAGTGCAAGGGGGAACCCTTGCATTCTGCGTCGTCCTAGACATGTCATGAAATGATCTCTTTTCATCTCTATAATAGTGTATGATCTATGTCTATCCAAACTATATAATCGCAGCTCATTCCATGAGATGTCTAGGACGGGACAAAGTGCAAGGGGGAACCCTTGCATTCTGCGTCGTCCTAGACATGTCATGAAATGATCTCTTTTCATCTCTATAATAGTGTATGATCTCTGTCTATCCAAACTATGTAATCGCAGCTCATTCCATGAGATGTCTAGGACGGGACAACGTGCAAGGGGGAACCCTTGCATTCTGCGTCGTCCTAGACATGTCATGAAATGATCTCTTTTCATCTCTATAATAGTGTATGATCTCTGTCTATCCAAACTATGTAATCGCAGCTCATTCCATGAGATGTCTAGGACGGGACAAAGTGCAAGGGGGAACCCTTGCATTCTGCGTCGTCCTAGACATGCCATGAAATGATCTCTTTTCATCTCTATAATAGTGTATGATCTCTGTCTATCCAAACTATGTAATCGCAGCTCATTCCATGAGATGTCTAGGACGGGACAACGTGCAAGGGGGAACCCTTGCATTCTGCGTCGTCCTAGACATGTCATGAAATGATCTCTTTTCATCTCTATAATAGTGTATGATCTCTGTCTATCCGAACTATGTAATCGCAGCTCATTCCATGAGATGTCTAGGACGGGACAAAGTGCTGAGGGGAACCCTTGCATTCTGCGTCGTCCTAGACATGTCATGAAATGATCTCTTTTCATCTCTATAATAGTGTATGATCTCTGTCTATACAAACTATGTAATCGCAGCTCATTCCATGAGATGTCTAGGACGGGACAAAGTGCAAGGGGGAACCCTTGCATTCTGCGTCGTCCTAGACATGTCATGAAATGATCTCTTTTCATCTCTATAATAGTGTATGATCTCTGTCTATCCAAACTATATAATCGCAGCTCATTCCATGAGATGTCTAGGACGGGACAAAGTGCAAGGGGGAACCCTTGCATTCTGCGTCGTCCTAGACATGTCATGAAATGATCTCTTTTCATCTTTATAATAGTGTATGATCTCTGTCTATCCAAACTATGTAATCGCAGCTCATTCCATGAGATGTCTAGGACGGGACAAAGTGCAAGGGGGGACCCTTGCATTCTGCGTCATCCTAGACATGTCATGAAATGATCTCTTTTCATCTCTATAATAGTGTATGATCTCTGTCTATCCAAACTATGTAATCGCAGCTCATTCCATGAGATGTCTAGGACGGGACAAAGTGCAAGGGGGAACCCTTGCATTCTGCGTCGTCCTAGACATGTCATGAAATGATCTCTTTTCATCTCTATAATAGTGTATGATCTCTGTCTATCCAAACTATGTAATCGAAGCTCATTCCATGAGATGTCTAGGACGGGACAAAGTGCAAGGGGGGGACCCTTGCATTCTGCGTCGTCCTAGACATGTCATGAAATGATCTCTTTTCATCTCTATAATAGTGTATGATCTATGTCTATCCAAACTATGTAATCGCAGCTCATTCCATGAGATGTCTAGGACGGGACAAAGTGCAAGGGGGAACCCTTGCATTCTGCGTCGTCCTAGACATGTCATGAAATGATCTCTTTTCATCTCTATAATAGTGTATGATCTCTGTCTATCCAAACTATGTAATCGCAGCTCATTCCATGAGATGTCTAGGACGGGACAAAGTGCAAGGGGGAACCTTTGCATTCTTCGTCGTCCTAGACATGTCATGAAATGATCTCTTTTCATCTCTATAATAGTGTATGATCTATGTCTATCCAAACTATGTAATCGCAGTTCATTCCATGAGATGTCTAGGACGGGACAAAGTGCAAGGGGGAACCCTTGCATTCTGCGTCGTCCTAGACATGTCATGAAATGATCTCTTTTCATCTCTATAATAGTGTATGATCTATGTCTATCCAAACTATATAATCGCAGCTCATTCCATGAGATGTCTAGGACGGGACAAAGTGCAAGGGGGAACCCTTGCATTCTGCGTCGTCCTAGACATGTCATGAAATGATCTCTTTTCATCTCTATAATAGTGTATGATCTCTGTCTATCCAAACTATGTAATCGCAGCTCATTCCATGAGATGTCTAGGACGGGACAAAGTGCAAGGGGGAACCCTTGCATTCTGCGTCGTCCTAGACATGTCATGAAATGATCTCTTTTCATCTCTATAATAGTGTATGATCTCTGTCTATCCAAACTATGTAATCGCAGCTCATTCCATGAGATGTCTAGGACGGGACAAAGTGCTAGGGGGAACCCTTGCATTCTGCGTCGTCCTAGACATGTCATGAAATGATCTCTTTTCATCTCTATAATAGTGTATGATCTCTGTCTATCCAAACTATGTAATCGCAGCTCATTCCATGAGATGTCTAGGACGGGACAAAGTGCAAGGGGGAACCCTTGCATTCTGCGTCGTCCTAGACATGTCATGAAATGATCTCTTTTCATCTCTATAATAGTGTATGATCTCTGTCTATCCAAACCATGTAATCGCAGCTCAATCCATGAGATGTCTAGGACGGGACAAAGTGCAAGGGGGAACCCTTGCATTCTGCGTCGTCCTAGACATGTCATGAAATGATCTCTTTTCATCTCTATAATAGTGTATGATCTCTGTCTATCCAAACTATGTAATCGCAGCTCATTCCATGAGATGTCTAGGACGGGACAAAGTGCAAGGGGGAACCCTTGCATTCTGCGTCGTCCTAGACATGTCATGAAATGATCTCTTTTCATCTCTATAATAGTGTATGATCTCTGTCTATCCAAACTATGTAATAGCAGCTCATTCCATGAGATGTCTAGGACGGGACAAAGTGCAAGGGGGAACCCTTGCATTCTGCGTCGTCCTAGACATGCCATGAAATGATCTCTTTTCATCTCTATAATAGTGTATGATCTCTGTCTATCCAAACTATGTAATCGCAGCTCATTCCATGAGATGTCTAGGACGGGACAACGTGCAAGGGGGAACCCTTGCATTCTGCGTCGTCCTAGACATGTCATGAAATGATCTCTTTTCATCTCTATAATAGTGTATGATCTCTGTCTATCCGAACTATGTAATCGCAGCTCATTCCATGAGATGTCTAGGACGGGACAAAGTGCTGAGGGGAACCCTTGCATTCTGCGTCGTCCTAGACATGTCATGAAATGATCTCTTTTCATCTCTATAATAGTGTATGATCTCTGTCTATACAAACTATGTAATCGCAGCTCATTACATGAGATGTCTAGGACGGGACAAAGTGCAAGGGGGAACCCTTGCATTCTGCGTCGTCCTAGACATGTCATGAAATGATCTCTTTTCATCTCTATAATAGTGTATGATCTCTGTCTATCCAAACTATATAATCGCAGCTCATTCCATGAGATGTCTAGGACGGGACAAAGTGCAAGGGGGAACCCTTGGATTCTGCGTCGTCCTAGACATGTCATGAAATGATCTCTTTTCATCTCTATAATAGTGTATGATCTATGTCTATCCAAACTATGTAATCGCAGCTCATTCCATGAGATGTCTAGGACGGGACAAAGTGCAAGGGGGAACCCTTGCATTCTGCGTCGTCCTAGACATGTCATGAAATGATCTCTTTTCATCTCTATAATAGTGTATGATCTCTGTCTATCCAAACTATATAATCGCAGCTCATTCCATGAGATGTCTAGGACGGGACAAAGTGCAAGGGGGAACCCTTGCATTCTGCGTCGTCCTAGACATGTCATGAAATGATCTCTTTTCATCTTTATAATAGTGTATGATCTCTGTCTATACAAACTATGTAATCGCAGCTCATTCCATGAGATGTCTAGGACGGGACAAAGTGCAAGGGGGGACCCTTGCATTCTGCGTCGTCCTAGACATGTCATGAAATGATCTCTTTTCATCTCTATAATAGTGTATGATCTCTGTCTATCCAAACTATGTAAACGCAGCTCATTCCATGAGATGTCTAGGACGGGACAAAGTGCAAGGGGGAACCCTTGCATTCTGCGTCGTCCTAGACATGTCATGAAATGATCTCTTTTCATCTCTATAATAGTGTATGATCTCTGTCTATCCAAACTATGTAATCGAAGCTCATTCCATGAGATGTCTAGGACGGGACAAAGTGCAAGGGGGGAACCCTTGCATTCTGCGTCGTCCTAAACATGTCATGAAATGATCTCTTTTCATCTCTATAATAGTGTATGATCTCTGTCTATCCAAACTATATAATCGCAGCTCATTCCATGAGATGTCTAGGACGGGACAAAGTACAAGGGGGAACCCTTGCATTCTGCGTCGTCCGAGACATGTCATGAAATGATCTCTTTTCATCTCTATAATAGTGTATGATCTATGTCTATCCAAACTATATAATCGCAGCTCATTCCATGAGATGTCTAGGACGGGACAAAGTGCAAGGGGGAACCCTTGCATTCTGCGTCGTCCTAGACATGTCATGAAATGATCTCTTTTCATCTCTATAATAGTGTATGATCTCTGTCTATCCAAACTATGTAATCGCAGCTCATTCCATGAGATGTCTAGGACGGGACAAAGTGCAAGGGGGAACCCTTGCATTCTTCGTCGTCCTAGACATGTCATGAAATGATCTCTTTTCATCTCTATAATAGTGTATGATCTATGTCTATCCAAACTATGTAATCGCAGCTCATTCCATGAGATGTCTAGGACGGGACAAAGTGCAAGGGGGAACCCTTGCATTCTGCGTCGTCCTAGACATGTCATGAAATGATCTCTTTTCATCTCTATAATAGTGTATGATCCCTGTCTATCCAAACTATATAATCGCAGCTCATTCCATGAGATGTCTAGGACGGGACAAAGTGCAAGGGGGAACCCTTGCATTCTGCGTCGTCCTAGACATGTCATGAAATGATCTCTTTTCATCTTTATAATAGTGTATGATCTCTGTCTATACAAACTATGTAATCGCAGCTCATTCCATGAGATGTCTGGGACGGGACAAAGTGCAAGGGGGGACCCTTGCATTCTGCGTCGTCCTAGACATGTCATGAAATGATCTCTTTTCATCTCTATAATAGTGTATGATCTCTGTCTATCCAAACTATGTAATCGCAGCTCATTCCATGAGATGTCTAGGACGGGACAAAGTGCAAGGGGGAACCCTTGCATTCTGCGTCGTCCTAGACATGTCATGAAATGATCTCTTTTCATCTCTATAATAGCGTATGATCTCTGTCTATCCAAACTATGTAATCGAAGCTCATTCCATGAGATGTCTAGGACGGGACAAAGTGCAAGGGGGGAACCCTTGCATTCTGCGTCGTCCTAAACATGTCATGAAATGATCTCTTTTCATCTCTATAATAGTGTATGATCTCTGTCTATCCAAACTATATAATCGCAGCTCATTCCATGAGATGTCTAGGACGGGACAAAGTACAAGGGGGAACCCTTGCATTCTGCGTCGTCCGAGACATGTCATGAAATGATCTCTTTTCATCTCTATAATAGTGTATGATCTCTGTCTATCCAAACTATATAATCGCAGCTCATTCCATGAGATGTCTAGGACGGGACAAAGTGCAAGGGGGAACCCTTGCATTCTGCGTCGTCCTAGACATGTCATGAAATGATCTCTTTTCATCTCTATAATAGTGTATGATCTCTGTCTATCCAAACTATGTAATCGCAGCTCATTCCATGAGATGTCTAGGACGGGACAAAGTGCAAGGGGGAACCCTTGCATTCTTCGTCGTCCTAGACATGTCATGAAATGATCTCTTTTCATCTCTATAATAGTGTATGATCTATGTCTATCCAAACTATGTAATCGCAGCTCATTCCATGAGATGTCTAGGACGGGACAAAGTGCAAGGGGGAACCCTTGCATTCTGCGTCGTCCTAGACATGTCATGAAATGATCTCTTTTCATCTCTATAATAGTGTATGATCTCTGTCTATCCAAACTATATAATCGCAGCTCATTCCATGAGATGTCTAGGACGGGACAAAGTGCAAGGGGGAACCCTTGCATTCTTCGTCGTCCTAGACATGTCATGAAATGATCTCTTTTCATCTCTATAATAGTGTATGATCTCTGTCTATCCAAACTATGTAATCGCAGCTCATTCCATGAGATGTCTAGGACGGGACAAAGTGCAAGGGGGAACCCTTGCATTCTTCGTCGTCCTAGACATGTCATGAAATGATCTCTTTTCATCTCTATAATAGTGTATGATCTATGTCTATCCAAACTATGTAATCGCAGCTCATTCCATGAGATGTCTAGGACGGGACAAAGTGCAAGGGGGAACCCTTGCATTCTGCGTCGTCCTAGACATGTCATGAAATGATCTCTTTTCATCTCTATAATAGTGTATGATCTCTGTCTATCCAAACTATATAATCGCAGCTCATTCCATGAGATGTCTAGGACGGGACAAAGTGCAAGGGGGAACCCTTGCATTCTGCGTCGTCCTAGACATGTCATGAAATGATCTCTTTTCATCTTTATAATAGTGTATGATCTCTGTCTATACAAACTATGTAATCGCAGCTCATTCCATGAGATGTCTGGGACGGGACAAAGTGCAAGGGGGGACCCTTGCATTCTGCGTCGTCCTAGACATGTCATGAAATGATCTCTTTTCATCTCTATAATAGTGTATGATCTCTGTCTATCCAAACTATGTAATCGCAGCTCATTCCATGAGATGTCTAGGACGGGACAAAGTGCAAGGGGGAACCCTTGCATTCTGCGTCGTCCTAGACATGTCATGAAATGATCTCTTTTCATCTCTATAATAGCGTATGATCTCTGTCTATCCAAACTATGTAATCGAAGCTCATTCCATGAGATGTCTAGGACGGGACAAAGTGCAAGGGGGGAACCCTTGCATTCTGCGTCGTCCTAAACATGTCATGAAATGATCTCTTTTCATCTCTATAATAGTGTATGATCTCTGTCTATCCAAACTATATAATCGCAGCTCATTCCATGAGATGTCTAGGACGGGACAAAGTACAAGGGGGAACCCTTGCATTCTGCGTCGTCCGAGACATGTCATGAAATGATCTCTTTTCATCTCTATAATAGTGTATGATCTCTGTCTATCCAAACTATATAATCGCAGCTCATTCCATGAGATGTCTAGGACGGGACAAAGTGCAAGGGGGAACCCTTGCATTCTGCGTCGTCCTAGACATGTCATGAAATGATCTCTTTTCATCTCTATAATAGTGTATGATCTCTGTCTATCCAAACTATGTAATCGCAGCTCATTCCATGAGATGTCTAGGACGGGACAAAGTGCAAGGGGGAACCCTTGCATTCTTCGTCGTCCTAGACATGTCATGAAATGATCTCTTTTCATCTCTATAATAGTGTATGATCTATGTCTATCCAAACTATGTAATCGCAGCTCATTCCATGAGATGTCTAGGACGGGACAAAGTGCAAGGGGGAACCCTTGCATTCTGCGTCGTCCTAGACATGTCATGAAATGATCTCTTTTCATCTCTATAATAGTGTATGATCTCTGTCTATCCAAACTATATAATCGCAGCTCATTCCATGAGATGTCTAGGACGGGACAAAGTGCAAGGGGGAACCCTTGCATTCTGCGTCGTCCTAGACATGTCATGAAATGATCTCTTTTCATCTTTATAATAGTGTATGATCTCTGTCTATACAAACTATGTAATCGCAGCTCATTCCATGAGATGTCTGGGACGGGACAAAGTGCAAGGGGGGACCCTTGCATTCTGCGTCGTCCTAGACATGTCATGAAATGATCTCTTTTCATCTCTATAATAGTGTATGATCTCTGTCTATCCAAACTATGTAATCGCAGCTCATTCCATGAGATGTCTAGGACGGGACAAAGTGCAAAGGGGGAACCCTTGCATTCTGCGTCGTCCTAGACATGTCATGAAATGATCTCTTTTCATCTCTATAATAGCGTATGATCTCTGTCTATCCAAACTATGTAATCGAAGCTCATTCCATGAGATGTCTAGGACGGGACAAAGTGCAAGGGGGGAACCCTTGCATTCTGCGTCGTCCTAAACATGTCATGAAATGATCTCTTTTCATCTCTATAATAGTGTATGATCTCTGTCTATCCAAACTATATAATCGCAGCTCATTCCATGAGATGTCTAGGACGGGACAAAGTACAAGGGGGAACCCTTGCATTCTGCGTCGTCCGAGACATGTCATGAAATGATCTCTTTTCATCTCTATAATAGTGTATGATCTCTGTCTATCCAAACTATGTAATCGCAGCTCATTCCATGAGATGTCTAGGACGGGACAAAGTGCAAGGGGGAACCCTTGCATTCTTCGTCGTCCTAGACATGTCATGAAATGATCTCTTTTCATCTCTATAATAGTGTATGATCTATGTCTATCCAAACTATGTAATCGCAGCTCATTCCATGAGATGTCTAGGACGGGACAAAGTGCAAGGGGGAACCCTTGCATTCTGCGTCGTCCTAGACATGTCATGAAATGATCTCTTTTCATCTCTATAATAGTGTATGATCTCTGTCTATCCAAACTATATAATCGCAGCTCATTCCATGAGATGTCTAGGACGGGACAAAGTGCAAGGGGGAACCCTTGCATTCTGCGTCGTCCTAGACATGTCATGAAATGATCTCTTTTCATCTTTATAATAGTGTATGATCTCTGTCTATACAAACTATGTAATCGCAGCTCATTCCATGAGATGTCTGGGACGGGACAAAGTGCAAGGGGGGACCCTTGCATTCTGCGTCGTCCTAGACATGTCATGAAATGATCTCTTTTCATCTCTATAATAGTGTATGATCTCTGTCTATCCAAACTATGTAATCGCAGCTCATTCCATGAGATGTCTAGGACGGGACAAAGTGCAAAGGGGAACCCTTGCATTCTGCGTCGTCCTAGACATGTCATGAAATGATCTCTTTTCATCTCTATAATAGCGTATGATCTCTGTCTATCCAAACTATGTAATCGAAGCTCATTCCATGAGATGTCTAGGACGGGACAAAGTGCAAGGGGGGAACCCTTGCATTCTGCGTCGTCCTAAACATGTCATGAAATGATCTCTTTTCATCTCTATAATAGTGTATGATCTCTGTCTATCCAAACTATATAATCGCAGCTCATTCCATGAGATGTCTAGGACGGGACAAAGTACAAGGGGGAACCCTTGCATTCTGCGTCGTCCGAGACATGTCATGAAATGATCTCTTTTCATCTCTATAATAGTGTATGATCTCTGTCTATCCAAACTATGTAATCGCAGCTCATTCCATGAGATGTCTAGGACGGGACAAAGTGCAAGGGGGAACCCTTGCATTCTTCGTCGTCCTAGACATGTCATGAAATGATCTCTTTTCATCTCTATAATAGTGTATGATCTATGTCTATCCAAACTATGTAATCGCAGCTCATTCCATGAGATGTCTAGGACGGGACAAAGTGCAAGGGGGAACCCTTGCATTCTGCGTCGTCCTAGACATGTCATGAAATGATCTCTTTTCATCTCTATAATAGTGTATGATCTCTGTCTATCCAAACTATATAATCGCAGCTCATTCCATGAGATGTCTAGGACGGGACAAAGTGCAAGGGGGAACCCTTGCATTCTGCGTCGTCCTAGACATGTCATGAAATGATCTCTTTTCATCTTTATAATAGTGTATGATCTCTGTCTATACAAACTATGTAATCGCAGCTCATTCCATGAGATGTCTGGGACGGGACAAAGTGCAAGGGGGGACCCTTGCATTCTGCGTCGTCCTAGACATGTCATGAAATGATCTCTTTTCATCTCTATAATAGTGTATGATCTCTGTCTATCCAAACTATGTAATCGCAGCTCATTCCATGAGATGTCTAGGACGGGACAAAGTGCAAGGAGGAACCCTTGCATTCTGCGTCGTCCTAGACATGTCATGAAATGATCTCTTTTCATCTCTATAATAGCGTATGATCTCTGTCTATCCAAACTATGTAATCGAAGCTCATTCCATGAGATGTCTAGGACGGGACAAAGTGCAAGGGGGGAACCCTTGCATTCTGCGTCGTCCTAAACATGTCATGAAATGATCTCTTTTCATCTCTATAATAGTGTATGATCTCTGTCTATCCAAACTATATAATCGCAGCTCATTCCATGAGATGTCTAGGACGGGACAAAGTACAAGGGGGAACCCTTGCATTCTGCGTCGTCCGAGACATGTCATGAAATGATCTCTTTTCATCTCTATAATAGTGTATGATCTCTGTCTATCCAAACTATATAATCGCAGCTCATTCCATGAGATGTCTAGGACGGGACAAAGTGCAAGGGGGAACCCTTGCATTCTGCGTCGTCCTAGACATGTCATAAAATGATCTCTTTTCATCTCTATAATAGTGTATGATCTCTGTCTATCCAAACTATGTAATCGCAGCTCATTCCATGAGATGTCTAGGACGGGACAAAGTGCAAGGGGGAACCCTTGCATTCTTCGTCGTCCTAGACATGTCATGAAATGATCTCTTTTCATCTCTATAATAGTGTATGATCTCTGTCTATCCAAACTATGTAATCGCAGCTCATTCCATGAGATGTCTAGGACGGGACAAAGTGCAAGGGGGAACCCTTGCATTCTGCGTCGTCCTAGACATGTCATGAAATGATCTCTTTTCATCTCTATAATAGTGTATGATCTCTGTCTATCCAAACTATGTAATCGCAGCTCATTCCATGAGATGTCTAGGACGGGACAAAGTGCAAGGGGGAACCCTTGCATTCTTCGTCGTCCTAGACATGTCATGAAATGATCTCTTTTCATCTCTATAATAGTGTATGATCTATGTCTATCCAAACTATGTAATCGCAGCTCATTCCATGAGATGTCTAGGACGGGACAAAGTGCAAGGGGGAACCCTTGCATTCTGCGTCGTCCTAGACATGTCATGAAATGATCTCTTTTCATCTCTATAATAGTGTATGATCTATGTCTATCCAAACTATGTAATCGCAGCTCATTCCATGAGATGTCTAGGACGGGACAAAGTGCAAGGGGGAACCCTTGCATTCTGCGTCGTCCTAGACATGTCATGAAATGATCTCTTTTCATCTCTATAATAGTGTATGATCTCTGTCTATCCAAACTATGTAATCGCAGCTCATTCCATGAGATGTCTGGGACGGGACAAAGTGCAAGGGGGGACCCTTGCATTCTGCGTCGTCCTAGACATGTCATGAAATGATCTCTTTTCATCTCTATAATAGTGTATGATCTCTGTCTATCCAAACTATGTAATCGCAGCTCATTCCATGAGATGTCTAGGACGGGACAAAGTGCAAGGGGGAACCCTTGCATTCTGCGTCGTCCTAGACATGTCATGAAATGATCTCTTTTCATCTCTATAATAGCGTATGATCTCTGTCTATCCAAACTATGTAATCGAAGCTCATTCCATGAGATGTCTAGGACGGGACAAAGTGCAAGGGGGGAACCCTTGCATTCTGCGTCGTCCTAAACATGTCATGAAATGATCTCTTTTCATCTCTATAATAGTGTATGATCTCTGTCTATCCAAACTATATAATCGCAGCTCATTCCATGAGATGTCTAGGACGGGACAAAGTACAAGGGGGAACCCTTGCATTCTGCGTCGTCCGAGACATGTCATGAAATGATCTCTTTTCATCTCTATAATAGTGTATGATCTCTGTCTATCCAAACTATATAATCGCAGCTCATTCCATGAGATGTCTAGGACGGGACAAAGTGCAAGGGGGAACCCTTGCATTCTGCGTCGTCCTAGACATGTCATAAAATGATCTCTTTTCATCTCTATAATAGTGTATGATCTCTGTCTATCCAAACTATGTAATCGCAGCTCATTCCATGAGATGTCTAGGACGGGACAAAGTGCAAGGGGGAACCCTTGCATTCTTCGTCGTCCTAGACATGTCATGAAATGATCTCTTTTCATCTCTATAATAGTGTATGATCTCTGTCTATCCAAACTATGTAATCGCAGCTCATTCCATGAGATGTCTAGGACGGGACAAAGTGCAAGGGGGAACCCTTGCATTCTGCGTCGTCCTAGACATGTCATGAAATGATCTCTTTTCATCTCTATAATAGTGTATGATCTCTGTCTATCCAAACTATGTAATCGCAGCTCATTCCATGAGATGTCTAGGACGGGACAAAGTGCAAGGGGGAACCCTTGCATTCTTCGTCGTCCTAGACATGTCATGAAATGATCTCTTTTCATCTCTATAATAGTGTATGATCTATGTCTATCCAAACTATGTAATCGCAGCTCATTCCATGAGATGTCTAGGACGGGACAAAGTGCAAGGGGGAACCCTTGCATTCTGCGTCGTCCTAGACATGTCATGAAATGATCTCTTTTCATCTCTATAATAGTGTATGATCTCTGTCTATCCAAACTATATAATCGCAGCTCATTCCATGAGATGTCTAGGACGGGACAAAGTGCAAGGGGGAACCCTTGCATTCTGCGTCGTCCTAGACATGTCATGAAATGATCTCTTTTCATCTTTATAATAGTGTATGATCTCTGTCTATACAAACTATGTAATCGCAGCTCATTCCATGAGATGTCTGGGACGGGACAAAGTGCAAGGGGGGACCCTTGCATTCTGCGTCGTCCTAGACATGTCATGAAATGATCTCTTTTCATCTCTATAATAGTGTATGATCTCTGTCTATCCAAACTATGTAATCGCAGCTCATTCCATGAGATGTCTAGGACGGGACAAAGTGCAAGGGGGAACCCTTGCATTCTGCGTCGTCCTAGACATGTCATGAAATGATCTCTTTTCATCTCTATAATAGCGTATGATCTCTGTCTATCCAAACTATGTAATCGAAGCTCATTCCATGAGATGTCTAGGACGGGACAAAGTGCAAGGGGGGAACCCTTGCATTCTGCGTCGTCCTAAACATGTCATGAAATGATCTCTTTTCATCTCTATAATAGTGTATGATCTCTGTCTATCCAAACTATATAATCGCAGCTCATTCCATGAGATGTCTAGGACGGGACAAAGTACAAGGGGGAACCCTTGCATTCTGCGTCGTCCGAGACATGTCATGAAATGATCTCTTTTCATCTCTATAATAGTGTATGATCTCTGTCTATCCAAACTATGTAATCGCAGCTCATTCCATGAGATGTCTAGGACGGGACAAAGTGTAAGGGGGAACCCTTGCATTCTGCGTCGTCCTAGACATGTCATGAAATGATCTCTTTTCATCTCTATAATAGTGTATGATCTCTGTCTATCCAAACTATGTAATCGCAGCTCGTTCCATGAGATGTCTAGGACGGACAAAGTGCAAGGGGGAACCCTTGCATTCTGCGTCGTCCTAGACATGTCATGAAATGATCTCTTTTCATCTCTATAATAGTGTATGATCTCTGTCTATCCAAACTATGTAATGGCAGCTCATTCCATGAGATGTCTAGGACGGGAAAAAGTGCAAGGGGGAACCCTTGCATTCTGCGTCGTCCTATACATGTCATGAAATGATCTTTTTTCATCTCTATAATAGTGTATGATCTCTGTCTATCCAAACTATGTAATCGCAGCTCATTCCATGAGATGTCTAGGACGGGACAAAGTGCAAGGGGGAACCCTTGCATTCTGCGTCGTCCTAGACATGTCATGAAATGATCTCTTTTCATCTCTATAATAGTGTATGATCTCTGTCTATCCAAACTATGTAATCGCAGCTCATTCCATGAGATGTCTAGGACGGGACAAAGTGCAAGGGGGAACCCTTGCATTCTTCGTCGTCCTAGACATGTCATGAAATGATCTCTTTTCATCTCTATAATAGTGTATGATCTATGTCTATCCAAACTATGTAATCGCAGCTCATTCCATGAGATGTCTAGGACGGGACAAAGTGCAAGGGGGAACCCTTGCATTCTGCGTCGTCCTAGACATGTCATGAAATGATCTCTTTTCATCTCTATAATAGTGTATGATCTCTGTCTATCCAAACTATGTAATCGCAGCTCATTCCATGAGATGTCTAGGACGGGACAAAGTGCAAGGGGGAACCCTTGCATTCTGCGTCGTCCAAGACATGTCATGAAATGATCTCTTTTCATCTCTATAATAGTGTATGATCTATGTCTATCCAAACTATGTAATCGCAGCTCATTCCATGAGATGTCTAGGACGGGACAAAGTGCAAGGGGGAACCCTTGCATTCTGCGTCGTCCTAGACATGTCATGAAATGATCTCTTTTCATCTCTATAATAGTGTATGATCTCTGTCTATCCAAACTATATAATCGCAGCTCATTCCATGAGATGTCTAGGACGGGACAAAGTGCAAGGGGGAACCCTTGCATTCTGCGTCGTCCTAGACATGTCATGAAATGATCTCTTTTCATCTTTATAATAGTGTATGATCTCTGTCTATACAAACTATGTAATCGCAGCTCATTCCATGAGATGTCTAGGACGGGACAAAGTGCAAGGGGGGACCCTTGCATTCTGCGTCGTCCTAGACATGTCATGAAATGATCTCTTTTCATCTCTATAATAGTGTATGATCTCTGTCTATCCAAACTATGTAATCGCAGCTCATTCCATGAGATGTCTAGGACGGGACAAAGTGCAAGGGGGAACCCTTGCATTCTGCGTCGTCCTAGAAATGTCATGAAATGATCTCTTTTCATCTCTATAATAGTGTATGATCTCTGTCTATCCAAACTATGTAATCGAAGCTCATTCCATGAGATGTCTAGGACGGGACAAAGTGCAAGGGGGGAACCCTTGCATTCTGCGTCGTCCTAAACATGTCATGAAATGATCTCTTTTCATCTCTATAATAGTGTATGATCTCTGTCTATCCAAACTATATAATCGCAGCTCATTCCATGAGATGTCTAGGACGGGACAAAGTACAAGGGGGAACCCTTGCATTCTGCGTCGTCCTAGACATGTCATGAAATGATCTCTTTTCATCTTTATAATAGTGTATGATCTCTGTCTATACAAACTATGTAATCGCAGCTCATTCCATGAGATGTCTAGGACGGGACAAAGTGCAAGGGGGGACCCTTGCATTCTGCGTCGTCCTAGACATGTCATGAAATGATCTCTTTTCATCTCTATAATAGTGTATGATCTCTGTCTATACAAACTATGTAATCGCAGCTCATTCCATGAGATGTCTAGGACGGGACAAAGTGCAAGGGGGGACCCTTGCATTCTGCGTCGTCCTAGACATGTCATGAAATGATCTCTTTTCATCTCTATAATAGTGTATGATCTCTGTCTATCCAAACTATGTAATCGCAGCTCATTCCATGAGATGTCTAGGACGGGACAAAGTGCAAGGGGGAACCCTTGCATTCTGCGTCGTCCTAGAAATGTCATGAAATGATCTCTTTTCATCTCTATAATAGTGTATGATCTCTGTCTATCCAAACTATGTAATCGCAGCTCATTCCATGAGATGTCTAGGACGGGACAAAGTGCAAGGGGGGAACCCTTGCATTCTGCGTCGTCCTAAACATGTCATGAAATGATCTCTTTTCATCTCTATAATAGTGTATGATCTCTGTCTATCCAAACTATATAATCGCAGCTCATTCCATGAGATGTCTAGGACGGGACAAAGTACAAGGGGGAACCCTTGCATTCTGCGTCGTCCGAGACATGTCATGAAATGATCTCTTTTCATCTCTATAATAGTGTATGATCTCTGTCTATCCAAACTATGTAATCGCAGCTCATTCCATGAGATGTCTAGGACGGGACAAAGTGCAAGGGGGAACCCTTGCATTCTGCGTCGTCCTAGACATGTCATGAAATGATCTCTTTTCATCTCTATAATAGTGTATGATCTATGTCTATCCAAACTATATAATCGCAGCTCATTCCATGAGATGTCTAGGACGGGACAAAGTGCAAGGGGGAACCCTTGCATTCTGCGTCGTCCTAGACATGTCATGAAATGATCTCTTTTCATCTCTATAATAGTGTATGATCTCTGTCTATCCAAACTATGTAATCGCAGCTCATTCCATGAGATGTCTAGGACGGGACAAAGTGCAAGGGGGAACCCTTGCATTCTGCGTCGTCCAAGACATGTCATGAAATGATCTCTTTTCATCTCTATAATAGTGTATGATCTCTGTCTATCCAAACTATGTAATCGCAGCTCATTCCATGAGATGTCTAGGACGGGACAAAGTGCAAGGGGGAACCCTTGCATTCTGCGTCGTCCTAGACATGCCATGAAATGATCTCTTTTCATCTCTATAATAGTGTATGATCTATGTCTATCCAAACTATGTAATCGCAGCTCATTCCATGAGATGTCTAGGACGGGACAAAGTGCAAGGGGGAACCCTTGCATTCTGCGTCGTCCTAGACATGTCATGAAATGATCTCTTTTCATCTCTATAATAGTGTATGATTTCTGTCTATCCAAACTATGTAATCGCAGCTCATTCCATGAGATGTCTAGGACGGGACAAAGTGCAAGGGGGATCCCTTGCATTCTGCGTCGTCCTAGACATGTCATGAAATGATCTCTTTTCATCTCTTAAAAAACACTATCATGTAGATTCATTACGTGAACGAAATTCACCTTCTATAGTCATAACACGCAAATTATGAAATTTCTGACATGAGGCCTTAATCAAAATTTTCACTCTGATGACGTCATCAAAATGAAAAAAAGTTAGTATTGAACTTGTAGAGAATTATCTTAGCTACAACATATTGAAATTTTGAAGAAAATCAATCAATATATACAGAGATACAATCAATTTTCCATAAATATGCTGACGTCATAATATGCAATTTCGTATTTTGAGTTCCAAGGCCATTATGATGATGTCACGATACGCTTAATGGCCAAATGAGACCTGGGGGGTGTTTCACAAAGATTCTAAGTTGAACTTATCTCTAAGTTCGACTTAAAAATTATGGAAAGCCGTTAGCGACTTTGAAAATATTTTGTAAAAGTTATTTTGAAAGGCATAAAATGTTGATTCAAATCATTCATATTTTTTATCATGAAGGAGATTTCATGTTCTTGATGTGGAATTTATAAAAAAGTCTAAAATACTTGAATTTATGCTTTTGAATATATTTCATTTTAAGGCTCCAATGGCTGTCCATAATTTTTAAGTCCAACTTAGTGTTAAGTTCTACTTAGGATCTTTGTGAAACACCCCCATGGAATCATATCTCCGACTCATACTCTATCTAAATATGAACAAAGATTGAAGGTAACGGTTTATTCCAAAGAGCTATAATGGATTTTGTATAGGCATGTTTTTGCCCATATATGCTATGTATTAAAAGAGCTCGCGCGCACAGACCTTTATCTTGAATTGACGCTCATCTTGTTATCAATGGTCATAAAGAGATAACCATGTTATCAAATTCCTCGAAAATATGAGAAATATCATGAAAGAAAAAAAATAATGATTCTATGTTTTGTAATGGTGTTACGCGCGAAAACGCGCGCGCATGCGCGCGTGCGCCATTTTTTATAAAATGCTTAAAATGGCCTGAAATGTATGCAAAATAAATTTGAGACGATTTTGAGCATTTCAAAATTTTGCGCGCGCATTTACGCGCGGACGTACGCGCGCCTATTTTGACCTGAAATTAACCGGACCGATATTGGGCTTGATCATGATAAATATGAATGAGAAATACCTTTTGGTTATGAAGATATGATCATGAATTGTTTTTCCGAAAATTTCACAAAATGGCGCCTAGATGACGTCATCAGTCAAGATCAAGGTTGAAAACTTTACCGTGTTTTGTCCATATGCCTATACATATGTGTGCCAAATATCAAAGCATTTGATTGAACCATTACAAAGTTATCTTGCTAACAATAAAGTGGGTGGAAATAAGAAAAACTAGACATATAATACTTGTTTGGAACAAGTATAGGTGGGCTGGTCAACTAAAATTTGACACAAAATAGAGCAAAAATAAGCGAGATACTGCTAAAAAACAATGTCATGTAGATTAATGATGTGAACGAAATTCACCTTCCATAGGCATAACACGCAACTTAAGAAATTTCTGATATGTGCCTTTAATCGTAAATTTCACTATGATGACGTGATCAAAATGAAAAATGATGACAACTGAGCTTGTAGAGAATTGTCTTTGCTACAACATATCGAAATTTGGAAGAAAATCGATCAATATTTACAGAGATACAATCAATTTTCCATAAATATGCTGACATCATAATATGCAAATTCGTATTTTGAGTTCCAAGGCAATTATGATGATGTCACGATACACTTAATGGCCAAATGAGACATGGAATCATATCTCTGACTCATACTCTATCTAAATATGAAAACAAATTGAAGGTCACGGCTCATTCCAAAGAGCTATAATGGATTTTGTATAGGCATGTTTTTGCCCATATACGCTATGTATTAAAAGAGCTCGCGCGCACAGACATTTATCTAGAATTAACGCTCATCTTGTTATTAATGGTCATAAAGAGATAAACATGGTATCAAATTCCTCGAAAAAATATGAGAAATATCATGAAAAAAAAAAAATGGCGATTCTATGTTTTGTAATGGTGTTACGCGCGAAAACGCGCGCGCATGTGCGTGTGCGCGATTTTTTATAAAATGCTTAAAATGACTTGAAACGTATGCAAAATAAATTTGAGACGATTTTGAGCATTTTGAAATTTTGCGCGCACATTGACGCGCGGACGTACGCGCACGCGCGCGTTTTTTGACCTGAAATCGACCGGACTGATATTGACCTTGATCATGATAAATATGAATGAGAAATAACCTTTGGTTATGAAGATATGATCATGAGTTGATTTTCAGAAAATTTCACAAAATGGCGCCTAGATGACGTCATCAGTCAAGGTCAAGATTGAAAACCTTACTGTGTTTTGTCCATATGCCTATACATATGTGTGCTAAATTTCAAAGCATTTGATTGAATAATTTCAAAGATATCTTGCTAACAAAAAGTGGGTCGAAATAAGAAAAATAAACTAGATTTGTAATACTTGTTTGGAACAAGTATAGGTGGGCTGGTCGAACTAAAATTTGAGACAAAATAAAGGGTACATTTGAGATAGCTTATTGTCTCAGCTACAACATACTTGAAGTTCAGCGTAAACAAAGCTAAACGACAGAGATATTGCTCGCGAAAGAATCCAGTTTTGAGAAAAACTCATGTCCCATAGAGAATACACGCAAAATGTGAAAAATTGACATGCCTTTTTTAATCGCGAAAATACGCCCTGATGCCTTTGTCAAAATGAAAATTTGGGCCATTTTTATTTGTAGAAAATTGTCTCAGCTAAAACATATCAAAATTTTGAAGAAAATCGATCAATATTTACAGAGAAACAATCAATTTTCCGTAAATATGCTGACGTCATAATATGCAAATTAAAATTTTGAGTTTGGAGGCCATTATGATGACGTAATGAGTTCATTGAGGGTCAAATGAGACATGAAATCATATCTCCAATTCATACTGTATCAAAATATGACCCAAAAATTGGGGTCACCTTGCATCCTAAAGGGCTACAATGGATCTTGTATAGGCATGTTTTTGCCCATATATGCTATGTATTACAAAAGCTCGCGCGCACGGAAATTTATGTTAAACGGTCGATCATTCCATTATTAATAGTCATAAAGAGACAAGCATGGTATCAATTTGTTTGTAAAAATATGTGGAATATTATGAATGAAAAAAAATGGCGATTCTATGTTGTGTAATAGTTTTACGCGCGAAAACGCGCGCGCCGCACGCATGCGCGTGTGTGTGGGCGTTTTTTATAAAATGCTTAGAATGGCCTAAAACGTATGCAAAATGATTTTGAGACGATTTTGAGCATTTTAAATTTTTGCGCGCGCATTGACGCGCGGACGTACGCGCACGTGCGCGTTTTTTTACCTGAAATTGACCGGACCGATATTGACCTTGATCGTGCAAACTATGAATAAGAAATTACTTTCCGTTATGAAGATATGATCATAAGTTAAAATTCACAAAATGGCGCCTAGATGACGTAATCAGTCAAGGTCAAGCTTGAAAACGTTATTTTGATTTATTTATATGCCTATACATATGTGTGCCAAATTTCAAGGCATTTGATTGAGCCATTTTCAAGTTATCTTGCTAACAAAAAAGTGGTTAGAAATAAGAAAAATATTTAATAACTAGACATATAATACTTGTTTGGAACAAGTATAGGTGGGCTGGTCAACTAACATTTGAGACAAAATAGAGCAAAAATAAGCGACATACTGCTTACAAATTCTTAAAAGACAATATCATGTAGATTCATAACGTGAACTAAATTGACCTTCTATAGGCATAACACGCAAATTATGAAGTTTTTGACATGAGGCCTTTAATCAAAATTTTCACTATGATGACGTCATCAAAATGAAAAATGGTTATTACTGCGCTTGTAGAGAATTGTCTTAGCTACAACATATTGAAATTTTGAAGAAAATTATCAATATTTACAGAGATACAATCAATTTTACATAAATATGCTGACGTAATAATATGCAAATTCGTATTTTGAGTTCCAAGGCCATTGTGATGATGTCACGATACACTTAATGGCCAAATGAGGCATGGAATCATCTTTCCGACTCATACTCTATCTTAATATGAAAAAAAATTGAGGATCCCGGTGCATTCCAAAGAGCTATAACGGATTTTGTATAGGCATGTTTTTACCCATATATGCTATGTATTAAAAGACCTCGCGCGCACTGACATTTATCTTGAATTTACGCTCATCTTGTTAATAATGGTCATAAAGAGATAAACATGGAATCAAATTCCTTGAAAAAATATGAGAAATATCATGAAAGAAAAAAAAATGGCGATTCTATGTTTTTTAATGGTGTTACGCGCGAAAACGCGCGCGCATGCTCGTACGCGCGATTTTTTATAAAATGCTTAAAATGACCTGAAACGTATGCAAAATAAATTTGAGACGATTTTGAGCATTTAAACATTTTGCGCGCGCATTGACGCGCGGACGTACGCGCACGCGCGCGCTTTTTTACATGAAATTGACCGGACTGATATTCACCTTGATCATGATAAATATGAATGAGAAATAACTTACCGTTATGAAAATATGATCATGAGTAAATTTTCAGAAAATTTCACAAAATGGCGCCTAGATGACGTCATCAGTCAAGATCAAGGTTTAAAACCTTACCGTGTTTTCTCCATATGCCTATACATATGTGTGCCAAATTTCAAGTTATTTGATTTAGCCATTTTCAAGTTATTTTGCTAACAAAAAGTGGGTCGAAATAAGAAAAATAAATAATAAATAAATAATAAATAATAAAGGCGATTTTAACAAAAATATAAGGTGGTCTGTATTAGATACAGCCCACCTGACTAGACATAATACTTGTTTGGAACAAGTATAGGTGGGCTGGTCAACTTAAATTTGAAAACAAAATAGAGCAAAATTAAGCGAGATACTGCTTGAAAATTCTTAAAAAACACTATCATGTAGATTCATTACATGAACGAAATTCACCTTCTATAGTCATAACACGCAAATTATGAAATTTCTGACATGAGGCCTTCAATCAAAATTTTCACTCTGATGACGTCATCAAAATGAAAAAGGATTTTTATTGAACTTGTAGAGAATTATCTTACCTACAACATATTGAAATTTTGAAGAAAATCAATCAATATATACAGAGATACAATCAATTTTCCATAAATATGCTGACGTCATAATATGCAAATTCGTAATTTGAGTTCCAAGGCCATTAAGATGATGTCACGATACACTTCATGGCCAAATGAGACATGAAATCATATTTCTGACATATACTCTTTTCAAATATTAAAACAGAATTGGGGTCTAGGTGCATCCCAAAGAGCTATAATGGATTGTGTATAGTTATTTTTTTGCCCATGTATGTTATGTATTACAAGAGCTCGCGCGCACAGGCATTTATCTTTAATTTACGCTCATCTTGTTAATAATGGTCATAAAGAGATAAACATGGTATCAAATTCCTTGAAAAAATATGAGAAATATCATGAAAGAAAAAAAAATGGCGATTCTATGTTTTGTAGTGGTGTTACGCGCGAAAACGCGCGCGCATGCTCGTACGCGCGATTTTTTATAAAATGCTTAATATGACCTGAAACGTATGCAAAATAAATTTGAGACGATTTTGAGCATTTAAAAATTTTGCGCGCGCACTGACGCGCGGACGTACGCGCACGCGCGCGTTTTTTGACCTGAAATTCACCGGACTGATATTAACCTTAATCATGATAAATATGAATGAAAAATACCTTTTGGTTATGAAGATATGATCATGAGATGATTTTCAGAAAATTTCAAAAAATGGCGCCTAGATGACGTCATCAGTCAAGGTCAAGGTTGAAAACCTTACCGTGTCTTGTCCATATGCCTATACATATGTGTGTCAAATATCAAAGCATTTGATTGAACCATTTCAAAGTTATCGTGCTAACAAAAAAGTGGCAAGAATTAAGAAAAATAAATAAATAACTAGACATATAATACTTGTTTGGAACAAGTATAGGTGGGCTGGTCAACTAAAATTTGAGACAAAATAGAGCAAAAATAAGCGACATACTGCTTACAAATTCTTAAAAAACAATATCATGTAGATTCATTACGTGAACGAAATTCACCTTCTATAGTCATAACACTCAAATTATGAAATTTCTGACATGAGGCCTTCAATCAAAATTTTCACTCTGATGACGTCATCAAAATGAAAAAGGGTTATTATTGAACTTGTAGAAAATTATCTTAGCTACAACATATTGAAATTTTGAAGAAAATCAATCAATATATACAGAGATACAATCAATTTTCCATAAATATGCTGACGTCATAATATGCAAATTCGTATTTTGAGTTTCATGGCCATTAAGATGATGTCACGATACACTTCATGGCCAAATGAGACATGAAATCATATTTCTGACATATACTCTTTTCAAATATTGAAACAGAATTGGGGTCCAGGTGCATCCCAAAGAGCTATAATGGATTGTGTATAGGCATTTTTTTGTCCATGTATGTTATGTATTACAAGAGCTCGCGCGCACTGACATTTATCTTTAATTTATGCTCGTCTTGTTAATAATGGTCATAAAGAGATAAACATGGTATCAAATTCCTTGAAAGAATATGAGAAATATCATGAAAGAAAAAAAAATGGCGATTCTATGTTTTGTAGTGGTGTTACGCGCGAAAACGCGCGCGCATGCTCGTACGCGCGATTTTTTATAAAATGCTTAATATGACCTGAAACGTATGCAAAATAAATTTGAGACGATTTTGAGCATTTAAAAATTTTGCGCGCGCACTGACGCGCGGACGTACGCGCACGCGCGCGTTTTTTCACCTGAAATTAACCGGACTGATATTAACCTTAATCATGATAAATATGAATGAAAAATACCTTTTGGTTATGAAGATATGATCATGAGAAGATTTTCAGAAAATTTCACAAAATGGCGCCTAGATGACGTCATCAGTCAAGGTCAAGGTTGAAAACCTTACCGTGTCTTGTCCATATGCCTATACATATGTGTGCCAAATATCAAAGCATTTGATTGAACCATTTCAATGTTATCTTGCTAACAAAAAAGTGGCAAGAATTAAGAAAAATAAATAATAACTAGACATATAATACTTGTTTGGAACAAGTATAGGTGGGCTGGTCAACTAACATTTGAGACAAAATAGAGCAAAAATAAGCGACATACTGCTTACAAATTCTTAAAAGACAATATCATGTAGATTCATAACGTGAACTAAATTCACCTTCTATAGGCATAACACGCAAATTATGAAGTTTTTGACATGAGGCCTTTAATCAACATTTTCACTATGATGACGTCATCAAAATGAAAAATGGTTATAACTGCGCTTGTAGAAAATTGTCTTAGCTACAACATACCGAAATTTTGAAGAAAATTGATCAATATTTACAGAGATACAATCAATTTTACATAAATATGCTGACGTCATAATATGCAAATTCGTTTTTTGAGTTCCAAGGCCATTGTGATGATGTCACGATACACTTAATGGCCAAATGAGACATGGAATCATATTTCCGACTCATACTCTATCTTAATATGAAAAAAAATTGAGGATCCCGGTGCATTCCAAAGAGCTATAACGGATTTTGTATAGGCATGTTTTTGCCCATATATGCTATGTATTAAAAGACCTCGCGCGCACTGACATTTATCTTGAATTTACGCTCATCTTGTTAATAATAGTCATAAAGAGATAAACATGGTATCAAATTCCTTGAAAAAATATGAGAAATATCATGAAAGAAAAAAAAATGGCGATTCTATGTTTTGTAGTGGTGTTACGCGCGAAAACGCGCGCGCATGCTCGTACGCGCGATTTTTTATAAAATGCTTAATATGACCTGAAACGTATGCAAAATAAATTTGAGACGATTTTGAGTATTTAAAAATTTTGCGCGCGCACTGACGCGCGGACGTACGCGCACGCGCGCGTTTTTTGACCTGAAATTAACCGGATTGATATTAACCTTAATCATGATAAATATGAATGAAAAATACCTTTTGGTTATGAAGATATGATCATGAGATGATTTTCAGAAAATTTCACAAAATGGCGCCTAGATGACGTCATCAGTCAAGGTCAAGGTTGAAAACCTTACCGTGTTTTGTCCATATGCCTATACATATGTGTGTCAAATATCAAAGCATTTGATTGAACCATTTCAAAGTTATCGTGCTAACAAAAAAGTGGCAAGAATTAAGAAAAATAAATAAATAATAAATAATAAATAAATAAATAAAGGCAATTTTAACAAAAATATAAGGTGGTCTGTATTAGATACAGCCCACCTGACTAGACATATAATACTTGTTTGGAACAAGTATAGGTGGGCTGGTCAACTAACATTTGAGACAAAATAGAGCAAAAATAAGCGACATACTGCTTACAAATTCTTAAAAAACAATATCATGTAGATTCATAACGTGAACTAAATTCACCTTCTATAGGCATAACACGCAAATTATGTAGTTTTTGACATGAGGCCTTTAATCAAAATTTTCACTATGATGACGTCATCAAAATGAAAAATGATTATTACTGCGCTTGTAGAGAATTGTCTTAGCTACAACATATCGAAATTTTGAAGAAAATTGATCAATATTTACAGAGATACAATCAATCTTACATAAATATGCTGACGTCATAATATGCAAATTCATATTTTGAGTTCCAAGGCCATTGTGATGATGTCACGATACACTTAATGGCCAAATGAGACATGGAATCATGTTTCCGACTCATACTCTATCTTAATATGAAAAAAAATTGGGGATCCCGGTGCATTCCAAAGAGCTATAACGGATTTTGTATAGGCATGTTTTTGCCCATATATGCTATGTATTAAAAGAGCTCGCGCGCACTGACATTTATCTTGAATTTACGCTCATCTTGTTAATAATGGTCATAAAGAGATAAACATGGAATCAAATTCCTTGAAAAAATATGAGAAATATCATGAAAGAAAAAAAAATGGCGATTCTATGTTTTTTAATGGTGTTACGCGCGAAAACGCGCGCGCATGCTCATACGCGCGATTTTTTATAAAATGCTTAAAATGACCTGAAACGTATGCAAAATAAATTTGAGACGATTTTGAGCATTTAAAAATTTTGCGCGCGCATTGACGCGCGGACGTACGCGCACGCGCGCGTTTTTTGACCTGAAATTGACTGGACTGATATTGACCTTGATCATAATAAATATGAATGAGAAATACCTTTTGGTTATGAAGATATGATCATGAGTTTATTTTCAGAAAATTTCACAAAATGGCGCCTAGATGACGTCATCAGTCAAGGTCAAGGTTGAAAACCTTACTGTGTTTTCTCCATATGCCTATACATATGTGTGCCAAATTTCAAGGTATTTCATTCAACCATTTTCAAGTAATCTTGCTAACAAAAAAGTGGCGAGAATTAAGAAAAACTAGACATATAATACTTGTTTGGAACAAGTATAGGTGGGCTGGTCAACTAAAATTTGAGACAAAATAGAGCAAAAATAAGCGACATACTGCTTACAAATTCTTAAAAAACAATATCATGTAGATTCATAACGTGAACTAAATTCAACTTCTATAGGCATAACACGCAAATTATGAAGTTTTTTACATGAGGCCTTTAATCAAAATTTTCACTATGATGACGTCATCAAAATGAAAAGAGGTTATTACTGCGCTTGTAGAAAATTGTCTTAGCTACAACATATCGAAATTTTAAAGAAAATTGATCAATATTTACAGAGATACAATAAATTTTACATAAATATGCTGACGTCATAATATGCAAATTCGTATTTTGAGTTCCAAGGCCATTGTGATGATGTCACGATACACTTAATGGCCAAATGAGACATGGAATCATATTTCCGACTCATACTCTATCTTAATATGAAAAAAAATTGAGGATCCCGGTGCATTCCAAAGAGCTATAACGGATTTTGTATAGGCATGTTTTTGCCCATATATGCTATGTATTAAAAGACCTTGCGCGCACTGACATTTATCTTGAATTTACGCTCATCTTGTTAATAATGGTCATAAAGAGATAAACATGGAATCAAATTCCTTGAAAAAATATGAGAAATATCATGAAAGAAAAAAAAATGGCGATTCTATGTTTTTTAATGGTGTTACGCGCGAAAACGCGCGCGCATGCTCGTACGCGCGATTTTTTATAAAATGCTTAAAATGACCTGAAACGTATGCAAAATAAATTTGAGACGATTTTCAGCATTTAAAATTTTTGCGCGCGCATTGACGCGCGGACGTACGCGCACGTGCGCGTTTTTGACCTGAAATTAACCGGACTGATATTAACCTTAATCATGATAAATATGAATGAGAAATACCTTTTGGTTATGAAGATATGATCATGAGTTGATTTTCAGAAAATTTCACAAAATGGCGCCTAGATGACGTCATCAGTCAAGGTCAAGGTTGAAAACCTTACCGTGTCTTGTCCATATGCCTATACATATGTGTGTCAAATATCAAAGCATTTGATTGAACCATTTCAAAGTTATCTTGCTAACAAAAAAGTGGCAAGAATTAAGAAAAATAAATAAATAATAAATAATAAATAAATAAATAAAGGCAATTTTAACAAAAATATAAGGTGGTCTGTATTAGATACAGCCCACCTGATAAATAAATAAAAATAAATAATAAAGGCAATTTTAACAAAAATATAAGGTGGTCTGTATGATATACAGCCCACCTGACTAGACATATAATACTTGTTTGGAACAAGTATAGGTGGGCTGGTCAACTAACATTTGAGACAAAATAGAGCAAAAATAAGCGACATACTGCTTACAAATTCTTAAAAGACAATATCATGTAGATTCATAACGTGAACTAAATTCACCTTCTATAGGCATAACACGCAAATTATGAAGTTTTTGACATGAGGCCTTTAATCAAAATTTTCACTCTGATGACGTCATCAAAATGAAAAATGGTTATTACTGCGCTTGTAGAGAATTGTCTTAGCTACAACATTTTGAAATTTTGAAGAAAATTGATCAATATTTACAGAGATACAATCAATTTTACATAAATATGCTGACGTCATAATATGCAAATTCGTATTTTGAGTTCCAAGGCCATTGTGATGATGTCACGATACACTTAATAGCCAAATGAGACATGGAATCATATTTCCGACTCATACTCTATCTTAATATGAAAAAAAATTGAGGATCCCCGTGCATTCCAAAGAGCTATAAAGGATTTTGTATAGGCATGTTTTTGCCCATATATGCTATGTATTAAAAGAGCTCGCGCGCACTGACATTTATCTTGAATTTACGCTCATCTTGTTATTAATGGTCATAAAGAGATAAACATGGTATCAAATTCCTTGAAAAAATATGAGAAATATCATGAAAGAAAAAAAAATGGCGATTCTATGTTTTGTAATGGTGTTACGCGCGAAAACGCGCGCGCATGCTCGTACGCGCGATTTTTTATAAAATGCTTAAAATGACCTGAAACGTATGCAAAAAAAATTTGAGACGATTTTGAGCATTTAAAAATTTTGCGCGCGCACTGACGCGCGGACGTACGCGCTCGCGCGCGATTTTTGACATGAAATTGACCGGACTGATATTGACCTTGATCATGATAAATATGAATGAGAAATAACTTACCGTTATGAAAATATGATCATGAGTAAATTTTCAGAAAATTTCACAAAATGGCGCCTAGATGACGTCATCAGTCAAGGTCAAGGTTTAAAACCTTACCGTGTTTTCTCCATATGCCTATACATATGTGTGCCAAATTTCAAGTTATTTGATTTAGCCATTTTCAAGTTATTTTGCTAACAAAAAGTGGGTCGAAATAAGAAAAATAAATAAACTAGACATATAATACTTGTTTGGAACAAGTATAGGTGGGCTGGTCAACTAACATTTGAGACAAAATAGAGCAAAAATAAGCGACATACTGCTTACAAATTCTTAAAAAACAATATCATGTAGATTCATAACGTGAACTAAATTCACCTTCTATAGGCATAACACGCAAATTATGAAGTTTTTGACATGAGGCCTTTAATCAAAATTTTCACTATGATGACGTCATCAAAATGAAAAATAGTTATCACTGCGCTTGTAGAGAATTGTCTTAGCTACAACATATCGAAATTTTGAATAAAATTGATCAATATTTACAGAGATACAATAAATTTTACATAAATATGCTGACGTCATAATATGCAAATTCGTATTTTGAGTTCCAAGGCCATTGTGATGATGTCACGATACACTTAATGGCTAAATGAGACATGGAATCACATTTCCGACTCATACTCTATCTTAATATGAAAAAAAATTGAGGATCCCGGTGCATTCCAAAAAGCTATAACGGATTTTGTATAGGCATGTTTTTGCCCATATATGCTATGTATTAAAAGACCTCGCGCGCACTGACATTTATCTTGAATTTACGCTCATCTTGTTAATAATGGTCATAAAGAGATAAACATGGAATCAAATTCCTTGAAAAAATATGAGAAATATCATGAAAGAAAAAAAAATGGCGATTCTATGTTTTTTAATGGTGTTACGCGCGAAAACGCGCGCGCATGCTCGTACGCGCGATTTTTTATAAAATGCTTAAAATGACCTGAAACGTATGCAAAATAAATTTGAGACGATTTTGAGCATTTAAAAATTTTGCGCGCGCATTGACGCGCGGACGTACGCGCACGCGCGCGTTTTTTGACCTGAAATTGACTGGACTGATATTGACCTTAATCATAATAAATATGAATGAGAAAAACCTTTTAGTTATGAAGATATGATCATGAGTTTATTTTCAGAAAATTTCACAAAATGGCGCCTAGATGACGTCATCAGTCAAGGTCAAGTTCGAAAACCTTACTGTGTTTTCTCCATATGCCTATACATATGTGTGCCAAATTTCAAAGCATTTGATTGAACAATTTCAAAGATATTTTGCTAACAAAAAGTGGGTCGAAATAAGAAAAATAAATAATAAATAATAAATAAAGGCGATTTTAACAAAAATATAAGGTGGTCTGTATTAGATACAGCCCACCTGATAATAAATAAACGACATATAATACTTGTTTGGAACAAGTATAGGTGGGCTGGTCAACTAACATTTGCGACAAAATAGAGCAAAAATAAGCGACATACTGCTTACAAATTCTTAAAAAACATTATCATGTAGATTCATAACGTGAACTAAATTCACCTTCTATAGGCATAACACGCAAATTATGAAGTTTTTGACATGAGGCCTTTAATCAAAATTTTCACTATGATGACGTCTTCAAAATGAAAAATGATTAATACTGCGCTTGTAGAGAATTGTCTTAGCTACAACATATCGAAATTTTGAAGAAAATTGATCAATATTTACAGAGATACAATCAATTTTACATAAATATGCTGACGTCATAATATGCAAATTCGTATTTTGAGTTCCAAGGCCATTGTGATGATGTCACGATACACTTAATGGCCAAATGAGACATGGAATCATATTTCCGACTCATACTCTATCTTAATATGAAAAAAAAATTGAGGATCCCGGTGCATTCCAAAGAGCTATAACGGATTTTGTATAGGCATGTTTTTGCCCATATATGCTATGTATTAAAAGACCTCGCGCGCACTGACATTTATCTTGAATTTACGCTCATCTTGTTAATAATGGTCATAAAGAGATAAACATGGAATCAAATTCCTTGGAAAAATATGAGAAATATCATGAAAGAAAAAAAAATGGCGATTCTATGTTTTTTAATGGTGTTACGCGCGAAAACGCGCGCGCATGCTCTTACGCGCGATTTTTTATAAAATGCTTAAAATGACCTGAAACGTATGCAAAATAAATTTGAGACGATTTTGAGCATTTAAAAATTTTGCGCGCGCATTTACGCGCGGACGTACGCGCACGCGCGCGTTTTTTGACCTGAAATTGACTGGACTGATATTGACCTTGATCATAATAAATATGAATGAGAAATACCTTTTGGTTAGAAAGATATGATCATGAGTTTATTTTCAGAAAATTTCACAAAATGGCGACTAGATGACGTCATCAGTCAAGGTCAAGGTTGAAAACCTTACTGTATTTTCTCCATATGCCTATACATATGTGTGCCAAATTTCAAGGTATTTCATTCAACCATTTTCAAGTTATCTTGCTAACAAAAAAGTGGCTATAATTAAGAAAAATAAATAAATAACTAGACATATAATACTTGTTTGGAACAAGTATAGGTGGGCTGGTGAACTAACATTTGAGACAAAATAGAGCAAAAATAAGCGACATACTGCTTACAAATTCTTAAAAGACAATATCATGTAGATTCATAACGTGAACTAAATTCACCTTCTATAGGCATAACACGCAAATTATGAAGTTTTTGACATGAGGCCTTTAATCAAAATTTTCACTTGATGACGTCATCAAAATGAAAAATAGTTAATACTGCGCTTGTAGAGAATTGTCTTAGCTACAACATATCGAAATTTTGAAGAAAATTGATCAATATTTACAGAGATACAATCAATTTTACATGAATATGCTGACGTCATAATATGCAAATTCGTATTTTGAGTTCCAAGGCCATTAAGATGATGTCACGATACACTTAATGGCCAAATGAGACATGAAATCATATTTCTGACTCATACTCTTTTCAAATATTAAAACAGAATTGGGGTCCAGGCGCATCCCAAAGAGCTATAATGGATTGTGTATAGGCATTTTTTGCCCATGTATGTTATGTATTACAAGAGCTCGCGCGCACTGACATTTATCTTGAATTTACGCTCATCTTGTTAATAATGGTCATAAAGAGATAAACATGGAATCAAATTCCTTGGAAAAATATGAGAAATATCATGAAAGAAAAAAAATGGCGATTCTATGTTTTGTAATGGTGTTACGCGCGAAAACGCGCGCGCATGCTCGTACGCGCGATTTTTTATAAAATGCTTAAAATGACTTGAAACGTATGCAAAATAAATTTGAGACGATTTTGAGCATTTAAAAATTTTGCGCGCGCATTGACGCGCGGACGTACGCGCACGCGCGCGTTTTTTGACCTGAAATTGACTGGACTGATATTGACCTTAATCATAATAAATATGAATGAGAAATACCTTTTGGTTATGAAGATATGATCATGAGTTTATTTTCAGAAAATTTCACAAAATGGCGCCTAGATGACGTCATCAGTCAAGGTCAAGGTTGAAAACCTTACTGTGTTTTCTCCATATGCCTATACATATATGTGCCAAATTTCAAGGTATTTCATTCAACCATTTTCAAGTTATCTTGCTAACAAAAAAGTGGGTCGAAATAAGAAAAATAAATAAATAAATAAAAAAAATAATAAAGGCAATTTTAACAAAAATATAAGGTGGTCTGTATTAGATACAGCCCACCTGATAATAAACTAGACATATAATACTTGTTTGGAACAAGTATAGGTGGGCTGGTCAACTAACATTTGAGACAAAATAGAGCAAAAATAAGCGACATACTGCTTACAAATTCTTAAAAGACAATATCATGTAGATTCATAACGTGAACTAAATTCACCTTCTATAGGCATAACACGCAAATTATGAAGTTTTTGACATGAGGCCTTTAATCAAAATTTTCACTATGATGACGTCATCAAAATGAAAAATGGTTATTACTGCGCTTGTAGAGAATTGTCTTAGCTACAACATATCGACATTTTGAAGAAAATTGATCAATATTTACAGAGATACAATCAATTTTACATAAATATGCTGACGTCATAATATGCAAATTCGTATTTTGAGTTCCAAGGCCATTGTGATGATGTCACGATACACTTAATGGCCAAATGAGACATGGAATCATATTTCCGACTCATACTCTATCTTAATATGAAAAAAAAATTGAGGATCCCGGTGCATTCCAAAGAGCTATAACGGATTTTGTATAGGCATGTTTTTGCCCATATATGCTATGTATTAAAAGACCTCGCGCGCACTGACATTTATCTTGAATTTACGCTCATCTTGTTAATAATGGTCATAAAGAGATAAACATGGAATCAAATTCCTTGGAAAAATATGAGAAATATCATGAAAGAAAAAAAATGGCGATTCTATGTTTTTTAATGGTGTTACGCGCGAAAACGCGCGCGCATGCTCGTACGCGCGATTTTTTATAAAATGCTTAAAATGACCTAAAACGTATGCAAAAAAAATTTGAGACGATTTTGAGCATTATAAAATTTTGTGCGCGCACTGACGCGCGGACGTACGCGCACGCGCGGGTTTTTTGACCGAAAATTGACCGGACGGATATTGACCTTGATCATGATAAATATGAATGAGAAATGAATTTTGGTTATGAAGATATGATCATGAGTTATTTTTCACAAAATGGCGCCTAGATGACGTCATCAGTCAAGGTCAAGGTTGAAAACCTTATTTTGATTTTTCTATATGCCTATACATATGTATGCCAAATTTCAAAGCATTTGATTGAACCATTTCAAAGTTATCGTGCTAACAAAAAAGTGGGTCGAAATAAGAAAAATAAATAAATAACTAGACATAATACTTGTTTGGAACAAGTATAGGTGGGCTGGTCAACTTAAATTTGAAAACAAAATAGAGCAAAAGTAAGCGAGATACTGCTTGAAAATTCTTAAAAAACACTATCATGTAGATTCATTACGTGAACGAAATTCACCTTCTATAGTCATAACACGCAAATTATGACATTTCTGACATGAGGCCTTCAATCAAAATTTTCACTCTGATGACGTCATCAAAATGAAAAATGGTTTTTATTAAACTTGTAGAGAATTATCTTAGCTACAACATATTGAAATTTTGAAGAAAATCAATCAATATATACAGAGATACAATCAATTTTCCATAAATATGCTGACGTCATAATATGCAAATTCGTATTTTGAGTTCCAAGGCCATTAAGATGATGTCACGATACACTTCATGGCCAAATGAGACATGAAATCATATTTCTGACTCATACTCTTTTCAAATATTAAAACAGAATTGGGGTCCAGGTGCATCCCAAAGAGCTATAAGGGATTGTGTATAGGCATTTTTTTGCCCATGTATGTTATGTATTACAAGAGCTCGCGCGCACTGACATTTATCTTTAATTTACGCTCATCTTGTTAATAATGGTCATAAAGAGATAAACATGGTATCAAATTCCTTGAAAAAATATGAGAAATATCATGAAAGAAAAAAAAATGGCGATTCTATGTTTTGTAGTGGTGTTACGCGCGAAAACGCGCGCGCATGCTCGTACGCGCGATTTTTTATAAAATGCTTAATATGACCTGAAACGTATGCAAAATAAATTTAAGACGATTTTGAGCATTTAAAAATTTTGCGCGCGCACTGACGCGCGGACGTACGCGCACGCGCGCGTTTTTTGACCTGATATTAACCGGACTGATATTAACCTTAATCATGATAAATATGAATGAAAAATACCTTTTGGTTATGAAGATATGATCATGAGATGATTTTCAGAAAATTTCACAAAATGGCGCCTAGATGACGTCATCAGTCAAGGTCAAGGTTGAAAACCTTACCGTGTCTTGTCCATATGCCTATACATATGTGTGTCAAATATCAAAGCATTTGATTGAACCATTTCAAAGTTATCTTGCTAACAAAAAAGTGGCAAGAATTAAGAAAAATAAATAAATAATAAATAATAAATAAATAAATAAAGGCAATTTTAACAAAAATATAAGGTGGTCTGTATTAGATACAGCCCACCTGATAAACTAGACATAATACTTGTTTGGAACAAGTATAGGTGGGCTGGTCAACTAAAGTTTGAAAACAAAATAGAGCAAAAATAAGCGAGAAACTGCTTTAAAATTCTTAATAAACAATATCATGTAGATTCAGTACGTGAACGAAATTCACCTTCTATAGGCATAAAACGCAAATTATGAAGTTTTTGACATGAGGCCTTTAATCAAAATTGTCACTATGATGACGTCATCAAAATGAAAAATGGTTAGTACTGCGCTTGTAGAGAATTGTCTTAGCTACAACATATATAGGCATGTTTTTGCCCATATATGCTATGTATTAAAAGACCTCGCGCGCACTGACATTTATCTTGAATTTACGCTCATCTTGTTAATAATGGTCATAAAGAGATAAACATGGAATCAAATTCCTTGAAAAAATATGAGAAATATCATGAAAGAAAAAAAAATGGCGATTCTATGTTTTTTAATGGTGTTACGCGCGAAAACGCGCGCGCATGCTCTTACGCGCGATTTTTTATAAAATGCTTAATATGACCTGAAACGTATGCAAAATAAATTTTAGACGATTTTGAGCATTTAAAAAATTTGCGCGCGCACTGACGCGCGGACGTACGCGCACGCGCGCGTTTTTTGACCTGAAATTAACCGGACTGATATTGACCTTAATCATGATAAATATGAATGAGAAATAACTTACCGTTATGAAAATATGATCATGAGTAAATTTTCAGAAAATTTCACAAAATGGCGCCTAGATGACGTCATCAGTCAAGGTCAAGGTTGAAAACCTTACTTTGTTTTGTCCATATGGCTATACATATGTGTGCTAAATATCAAATCATTTGATTGAGCCATTTTTAACTTATCTTGCTAACAAAAAAGTGGGTCGAAATAAGAAAAATAAACTAGATTTGTAATACTTGTTTGGAACAAGTATAGGTGGGCTGGTCGAACTAAAATTTGAGACAAAATAAAGGGTACATTGGAGATAGCTTATTGTCTCAGCTACAACATACTTGAAGTTCAGCGTAAACAAAGCTAAACGACAGAGATATTGCTCGCGAAAGAATCCAGTTTTGAGAAAAACTCATGTCCCATAGAGAATACACGCAAAATGTGAAAAATTGACATGCCTTTTTTAATCGCGAAAATACGCCCTGATGCCTTTGTCAAAATGAAAATTTGGGCCATTTTTATTTGTAGAAAATTGTCTCAGCTAAAACATATCAAAATTTTGAAGAAAATCGATCAATATTTACAGAGAAACAATCAATTTTCCGTAAATATGCTGACGTCATAATATGCAAATTGAAATTTTGAGTTTGGAGGCCATTATGATGACGTAATGAGTTCATTGAGGGTCAAATGAGACATGAAATCATATCTCCAATTCATACTGTATCAAAATATGACCCAAAAATTGGGGTCACCTTGCATCCTAAAGGGCTACAATGGATCTTGTATAGGCATGTTTTTGCCCATATATGCTATGTATTACAAAAGCTCGCGCGCACGGAAATTTATGTTAAACGGTCGATCATTCCATTATTAATAGTCATAAAGAGACAAGCATGGTATCAATTTGTTTGTAAAAATATGTGGAATATTATGAAAGAAAAAAAATGGCGATTCTATGTTGTGTAATAGTTTTACGCGCGAAAACGCGCGCGCCGCACGCATGCACGTGTGTGTGGGCGTTTTTTAATAAAATGCTTAGAATGGCCTAAAACGTATGCAAAATGATTTTGAGACGATTTTGAGCATTTTAAATTTTTGCGCGCGCATTGACGCGCGCACGTACGCGCACGTGCGCGTTTTTTTACCTGAAATTGACCGGACCGATATTGACCTTGATCGTGCAAACTATGAATAAGAAATTACTTTCCGTTATGAAGATATGATCATAAGTTAAAATTCACAAAATGGCGCCTAGATGACGTAATCAGTCAAGGTCAAGCTTGAAAACGTTATTTTGATTTATTTATATGCCTATACATATGTGTGCCAAATTTCAAGGCATTTGATTGAGCCATTTTCAAGTTATCTTGCTAACAAAAAAGTGGTTAGAAATAAGAAAAATATTTAATAATAATAAATAAATAAATAATAAAGGCAATTCTAACGAAATTATAAGGTGGTCTGTACGTTATACAGCCCACCTGATAAATAAATAAATAATAATAAAGGCAATTTTAACAAAAATATAAGGTGGTCTGTATTAGATACAGCCCACCTGATAAATAATAAATAAAGGCAATTTTAACAAAAACATAAGGTGGTCTGTATTAGATACAGCCCACCTGATAATAAAGGCGATTTTAACAAAAATATAAGGTGGTCTGTATTAGATACAGCCCACCTGATAAATAATAAATAAAGGCAATTTTAACAAAAATATAAGGTGGTCTGTATTAGATACAGCCCACCTGATAAAGGCAATTTTAACAAAAATATAAGGTGGTCTGTATTAGATACAGCCCACCTGACTAGACATATAATACTTGTTTGGAACAAGTATAGGTGGGCTGGTCAACTAAAATTTGAGACAAAATAGAGCAAAAATAAGCGACATACTGCTTACAAATTCTTAAAAAACAATATCATGTAGATTCATAACGTGAACTAAATTCACCTTCTATAGGCATAACACGCAAATTATGAAGTTTTTGACATGAGGCCTTTAATCAAAATTTTCACTATGATGACGTCATCAAAATGAAAAATGGTTATTACTGCGCTTGTAGAGAATTGTCTTAGCTACAACATATCGAAATTTTGAAGAAAATTGATCGATATTTACAGAGATACAATCAATTTTACATAAATATGCTGACGTCATAATATGCAAATTCGTATTTTGAGTTCCAAGGCCATTGTGATGATGTCACGATACACTTAATGGCCAAATGAGACATGGAATCATATTTCCGACTCATACTCTATCTAAATATGAAAAAAATTGAGGATCCCGGTGCATTCCAAAGAGCTATAACGGATTTTGTATAGGCATGTTTTTGCCCATATATCCTATGTATTAAAAGAGCTCGCGCGCACTGACATTTATCTTGAATTTACGCTCATCTTGTTAATAATGGTCATAAAGAGATAAAAATGGTATCAAATTCCTTGAAAAAATATGAGAAATATCATGAAAGAAAAAAAATGGCGATTCTATGTTTTGTAATGGTGTTACGCGCGAAAACGCGCGCGCATGCACGTGTGCATGATTTTTTATAAAATGCTGAAAATGGCCTTAAACGTATGCAAAAAAAATTTAAGACGATTTTGAGCATTTTGAAATTTTGTGCGCGCACTGACGCGCGGACGTACGCGCATGCGCGCGTTTTTTGACTTAAAATTGACCGGACTGATATTGACCTTGATCATGATAAATATGAATGAGAACTCACTTTGGGTTATGAAGATATGATCATGAGTTAATTTTCAGAAAATTTCACAAAATGGCGCCTAGATGACGTCATCAGTCAAGGTCAAGGTTGAAAACCTTACCGTGCTTTGTCCATATGCCTATACATATGTGTGTCAAATTTCAAATTATTTAATTCAGCCATTTTTAAGTTATCTTGCTAACAAAAAAGTGGTAAGAATTAAGAAAAACTAGACATAATACTTGTTTGGAACAAGTATAGGTGGGCTGGTCAACTTAAATTTGAAAACAAAATAGAGCAAAATTAAGCGAGATACTGCTTGAAAATTCTTAAAAAACACTATCATGTAGATTCATTACGTGAACGAAATTCACCTTCTATAGTCATAACACGCAAATTATGAAATTTCTGACATGAGGCCTTTAATCAAAATTTTCACTCTGATGACGTCATCAAAATGAAAAAGGGTTTATATTGAACTTGTAGAGAATTATCTTAGCTACAACATATTGAAATTTTGAAGAAAATCAATCAATATGTACAGAGATACAATCAATTTTCCATAAATATGCTGACGTCATAATATGCAAATTCGTAATTTGAGTTCCAAGGCCATTAAGATGATGTCACGATACACTTCATGGCCAAATGAGACATGAAATCATATTTCTGACATATACTCTTTTCAAATATTAAAACAGAATTGGGGTCTAGGTGCATCCCAAAGAGCTATAATGGATTGTGTATAGTTATTTTTTTGCCCATGTATGTTATGTATTACAAGAGCTCGCGCGCACTGACATTTATCTTTAATTTACGCTCATCTTGTTAATAATGGTCATAAAGAGATAAACATGGTATCAAATTCCTTGAAAAAATATGAGAAATATCATGAAAGAAAAAAAAATGGCGATTCTATGTTTTGTAGTGGTGTTACGCGCGAAAACGCGCGCGCATGCTCGTACGCGCGATTTTTTATAAAATGCTTAATATGACCTGAAACGTATGCAAAAAAAATTTGAGACGATTTTGAGCATTTAAAAATTTTGCGCGCGCACTGACGCGCGGACGTACGCGCACGCGCGCGTTTTTTGACCTGAAAAGCACAACTTTTATAGCCCATAGTCTCAGCTATAACATCCAACAATTTAGGAGAACATAGAGCACAAATGAGCTAGATAGGGCTCAAAGATTAATGTCATGTAGATCCATGATTTGAACGAAATTGGCACCTCCCATAGGCTTAACACGCAAATTAAGAAAATCTGTCCAGTTAGCTCTAATCGCAATTTTCACTATGATGACGTCATCAAAATGAAAAATAATGTGCAGTGATCTTGTAGACAATCGCCTCAACTACAAGATATCAACATTAGGAAGAGATTCAATTGAAATTTACAGAGATACAATCAATTTTTCCATAAATATGCTGACGTCATAATATGCAAATTCGCATTTTGAGTTCCAAGGTCAATATGATGGTGACACGATATATTTAATGGCCAAATGAGACATGAAATCACATCTCCCACTCATACTCTATCCGAATATGAACAAACATTGAGGGTTCCCGTGCATTCCAAAGAGCCATAAGGATTTTTATATAGGCATGTTGTTGCCCATATATGCTATGTATTACAAGAGTTCGCGCACACGGACATTTATCTTGAACGGACGCTCATTCCCTTAATAATGGTCGTAAGGAGATAAACATGGTATCAAATTGTTCGAAAAAATATGAGGAATACTGTGTCAAAAAATACCCGGGAGGAATTATTTTGCGTTCGGCCGTGACAAACGAAAACGCGCGCGCATGCGCGTGCGCGCGACTCTTTATAAAATGCCATTGCTAATAATGGCGTACGCGCGCGTTTTTGGACCTGAAATTGACCGGACTGATATTGACCTTGATCATGATAAATATGAATGAGAAAAAACTTTCCGTTATGAAGATATGATCATATGTTGATTTTCACAAAATGGCGCCTAGATAGCGTTATCAGTCAAGGTCAAGGTTGAAAACCTTACTGTGCTCTTTCCTCATGCCAATAAATATGTGTGCCAAATTTCAAGGCAATTGATTGAGCCATTTTCAAGTTATCCTGCTAACAAAAAAGTGGCGAGAATTAAGAAATTTTTTCTAACGAAAACACAAGGTGTTCTGTATTATATACAGCCCACCTGATAAAGAGAAACCGTGACGTCATCCACGTATTACTAACTACGCAAAGTTCTACAGAAATTTGCAATTTCAACTTTCAATTGAAAATTTTGACATGATCCCACCATCTGATTAAAAAACAAAAGGCACAACTTTTATAGCCCATAGTCTCAGCTATAACATCCAACAATTTAGGAGAACATAGAGCACAAATGAGCTAGATAGGGCTCAAAGATTAATGTCATGTAGATCCATGATTTGAACGAAATTGGCACCTCCCATAGGCTTAACACGCAAATTAAGAAAATCTGTCCAGTTAGCTCTAATCGCAATTTTCACTATGATGACGTCATCAAAATGAAAAATAATGTGCAGTGATCTTGTAGACAATCGCCTCAACTACAAGATATCAACATTAGGAAGAGATTCAATTGAAATTTACAGAGATACAATCAATTTTTCCATAAATATGCTGACGTCATAATATGCAAATTCGCATTTTGAGTTCCAAGGTCAATATGATGGTGACACGATATATTTAATGGCCAAATGAGACATGAAATCACATCTCCCACTCATACTCTATCCGAATATGAACAAACATTGAGGGTTCCCGTGCATTCCAAAGAGCCATAAGGATTTTTATATAGGCATGTTGTTGCCCATATATGCTATGTATTACAAGAGTTCGCGCACACGGACATTTATCTTGAACGGACGCTCATTCCCTTAATAATGGTCGTAAGGAGATAAACATGGTATCAAATTGTTCGAAAAAATATGAGGAATACTGTGTCAAAAAATACCCGGGAGGAATTATTTTGCGTTCGGCCGTGACAAACGAAAACGCGCGCGCATGCGCGTGCGCGCGACTCTTTATAAAATGCCATTGCTAATAATGGCGTACGCGCGCGTTTTTGGACCTGAAATTGACCGGACTGATATTGACCTTGATCATGATAAATATGAATGAGAAAAAACTTTCCGTTATGAAGATATGATCATATGTTGATTTTCACAAAATGGCGCCTAGATAGCGTTATCAGTCAAGGTCAAGGTTGAAAACCTTACTGTGCTCTTTCCTCATGCCAATAAATATGTGTGCCAAATTTCAAGGCAATTGATTGAGCCATTTTCAAGTTATCCTGCTAACAAAAAAGTGGCGAGAATTAAGAAATTTTTTCTAACGAAAACACAAGGTGTTCTGTATTATATACAGCCCACCTGATAATAAATAAATAAATAATAAAGGCAATTCTAACGAAATTATAAGGTGGTCTGTACGTTATACAGCCCACCTGACTAGACATATAATACTTGTTTGGAACAAGTATAGGTGGGCTGGTCAACTTAAATTTGAGACAAAATAGAGCAAAAATAAGCGAGATACTGCTTAAATATTCTTGAAAAACAATATCATGTAGTTTCATGACGTGAACGAAATTCACCTTCTATAGGGATAACGCAAATTATGAAGGCCTTTTGACATGAGGCCTTTAATCGAGATTTTCAGTATGATGACGTCATCAAAATGAAAAATGGTTTTTACTGAGCTGATAGAGAATTGTCTTAGCTACAACATATCGAAATTTTGAAGAAAATCGATCAATATTTACAGAGATACAATCAATTTTCCATAAATATGCTGACGTCATAATATGCAAATTCGTATTTTGAGTTCCAAGGCCATTATGATGATGTCACGATACACCTAATGGCCAAATGAGACATGGAATCATATCTCCCACTCATACTCTATCTAAATATGAAAAAAAATTGAAGGTCACGGTTCATTCTAAAGAGCTATAATGAATTTTGTATAGGCATGTTTTTGCCCATATATGCTATGTATTAAAAGAGCTCGCGCGCACTGACATTTATCTTGAATTGACGCTCATCTTGTTATTAATGGTCATAAAGAGATAAACATGGTATCAAATTCCTTGAAAAAATATAATAAATATCATGAAGAAAAAAAAATGGCGATTTTATGTTTTGTAATGGTGTTACGCGCGAAAACGCGCGCGCATGCCCGCGCGCGCGATTTTTTATAAAATGCTTAAAATGGCCTGAAACGTATACAAAATAAATTTGAGACGATTTTGAGCATTTAAAAATTTTGCGCGCGCACTGACGCGCGGACGTACGCGCACGCGCGCGTTTTAGGACATGAAATTAACCGGACAGATATTGACCTTGATCATGATAAATATGAATGAGAAATGACTTTCCTTTATGAAGATATGATCATGAGTTAATTTTCACAAAATGGCGCCTAGACGACGTCATCAGTCAAGGTCAAGGTTGAAAAGGTTATTTTAAATTTTCTATATGCCTATACATATGTGTGCCAAATTTCAAAGCATTTGATTGAACCATTTCAAAGTTATCTTGCTAACAAAAAAGTGGGTCGAAATAAGAAAAATAAATAAATAATAATAAATAAATAATAATAAAGGCAATTTTAACAAAATTATAAGGTGGTCTGTATTAGATACAGCCCACCTGATAATAAATAATAATAAAGGCAATTTTAACAAAATTATAAGGTGGTCTGTATAAGATACAGCCCACCTGACTAGACATATAATACTTGTTTGGAACAAGTATAGGTGGGCTGGTCAACTAACATTTGAGACAAAATAGAGCAAAAATAAGCGACATACTGCTTACAAATTCTTAAAAGACAATATCATGTAGATTCATAACGTGAACTAAATTCACCTTCTATAGGCATCACACGCAAATTATGAAGTTTTTGACATGAGGCCTTTAATCAAAATTTTCACTATGATGACGTCATCAAAATGAAAATGGTTATTACTGCGCTTGTAGAGAATTGTCTTAGCTACAACATATCGAAATTTTGAAGAAAATTGATCAATATTTACAGAGATACAATCAATTTTACATAAATATGCTGACGTCATAATATGCAAATTCGTATTTTGAGTTCCAAGGCCATTGTGATGATGTCACGATACACTTAATGGCCAAATGAGACATGGAATCATATTTCCGACTCATACTCTATCTTAATATGAAAAAAAATTGAGGATTCCGGTGCATTCCAAAGAGCTATAACGGATTTTGTATAGGCATGTTTTTGCCCATATATGCTATGTATTAAAAGAGCTCGCGCGCACTGACATTTATCTTGAATTTACGCTCATCTTGTTAATAATGGTCATAAAGAGATAAACATGGAATCAAATTCCTTGAAAAAATATGAGAAATATCATGAAAGAAAAAAAAATGGCGATTCTATGTTTTTTAATGGTGTTACGCGCGAAAACGCGCGCGCATGCTCGTACGCGCGATTTTTTATAAAATGCTTAAAATGACCTGAAACGTATGCAAAATAAATTTGAGACGATTTTGAGCATTTAAAAATTTTGCGCGCGCATTGACGCGCGGACGTACGCGCACGCGCGCGTTTTTTGACCTGAAATTGACTGGACTGATATTGACCTTGATCATTATAAATATGAATGAGAAATACCTTTTGGTTATGAAGATATGATCATGAGTTGATTTTCAGAAAATTTCACAAAATGGCGCCTAGATGACGTCATCAGTCAAGGTCAAGGTTGAAAACCTTATTGTGCTCTTTCCTCATGCCAATAAATATGTGTGCCAAATTTCAAGGCAATTGATTGAGCCATTTTCAAGTTATCCTGCTAACAAAAAAGTGGCGAGAATTAAGAAAAATATTCTAACGAAAACATAAGGTGTTCTGTATTATATACAGCCCACCTGATAAAGAGAAATCGTTACGTAATCCACGTATTACTAACCACGCAAAGTTCCACAGAAATTTGCAATTTCAACTTTCAATTGAAAATTTTGACATGATCCCACCATCTGATTAAAAAACAAAAGGCACAACTTTTATAGCCCGTAGTCTCAGCTATAACATACCAAAATTTGGGAGAACATAGAGCACAAATGAGCTAGATAGGGCTCAAAGATTGATGTCATGTAGATCCATGATTTGAACGAAATTGGCACCTCCCATAGGCTTAACACGCAAATTAAGAAAATCTGTCCAGTTAGCTTTAATCGCAATTTTCACTATGATGACGTCATCAAAATGAAAACTAATGTGCAGTGATCATGTAGACAATCGCCTCAACTACAAGATATCAACATTAGGAAGAGATTCAATAAATATTTACAGAGATACAATCAATTTTTCCATAAATATGCTGACGTCATAATATGCAAATTCGTATTTTGAGTTCCAAGGTCAATATGATGATGACACGATATACCTAATGGCCAAATGAGACATGAAATCACATCTCCCACTCATACTCTATCCGAATATGAACACAAATCGAGGGTTCCCGTGCATCCCAAAGAGCCATAAGGGTTTTATATAGGCGTGTTGTTGCCCATATATGCTATGTATTACAAGAGTTCACGCACACGGACATTTATCTTGAACGGACGCTCATTCCCTTAATAATGGTCGTAAGGAGATAAACATGGTATCAAATTGTTCGGAAAAATATGAGGAATACTGTGTCAAAAGATACCCGGGAGGAATTATTTTGCGTTCGGCCGTGACAAACGAAAACGCGCGCGCATGCGCGTGCGCGCGACTCTTTATAAAATGCCATTGCTAATAATGGCGTACGCGCGCGTTTTTGGACCTGAAATTGACCGGACTGATATTCACCTTGATCATGATAAATATGAATGAGAAAAAACTTTCCGTTATGAAGATATGGTCATATGTTGATTTTCACAAAATGGCGCCTAGATGACGTTATCAGTCAAGGTCAAGGTTGAAAACCTTATTGTGCTCTTTCCTCATGCCAATAAATATGTGTGCCAAATTTCAAGGCAATTGATTGAGCCATTTTCAAGTTATCCTGCTAACAAAAAAGTGGCGAGAATTAAGAAAAATATTCTAACGAAAACATAAGGTGTTCTGTATTATATACAGCCCACCTGATAAAGAGAAATCGTGACGTAATCCACGTATTACTAACCACGCAAAGTTCCACAGAAATTTGCAATTTCAACTTTCAATTGAAAATTTTGACATGATCCCACCATCTGATTAAAAAACAAAAGGCACAACTTTTATAGCCCGTAGTCTCAGCTATAACATACCAAAATTTGGGAGAACATAGAGCACAAATGAGCTAGATAGGGCTCAAAGATTGATGTCATGTAGATCCATGATTTGAACGAAATTGGCACCTCCCATAGGCTTAACACGCAAATTAAGAAAATCTGTCCAGTTAGCTTTAATCGCAATTTTCACTATGATGACGTCATCAAAATGAAAACTAATGTGCAGTGATCATGTAGACAATCGCCTCAACTACAAGATATCAACATTAGGAAGAGATTCAATTAATATTTACAGAGATACAATCAATTTTTCCATAAATATGCTGACGTCATAATATGCAAATTCGTATTTTGAGTTCCAAGGTCAATATGATGATGACACGATATACCTAATGGCCAAATGAGACATGAAATCACATCTCCCACTCATACTCTATCCGAATATGAACACAAATCGAGGGTTCCCGTGCATCCCAAAGAGCCATAAGGGTTTTATATAGGCGTGTTGTTGCCCATATATGCTATGTATTACAAGAGTTCACGCACACGGACATTTATCTTGAACGGACGCTCATTCCCTTAATAATGGTCGTAAGGAGATAAACATGGTATCAAATTGTTCGGAAAAATATGAGGAATACTGTGTCAAAAGATAGCCGGGAGGAATTATTTTGCGTTCGGCCGTGACAAACGAAAACGCGCGCGCATGCGCGTGCGCGCGACTCTTTATAAAATGCCATTGCTAATAATGGCGTACGCGCGCGTTTTTGGACCTGAAATTGACCGGACTGATATTCACCTTGATCATGATAAATATGAATGAGAAAAAACTTTCCGTTATGAAGATATGATCATATGTTGATTTTCACAAAATGGCGCCTAGATGACGTTATCAGTCAAGGTCAAGGTTGAAAACCTTATTGTGCTCTTTCCTCATGCCAATAAATATGTGTGCCAAATTTCAAGGCAATTGATTGAGCCATTTTCAAGTTATCCTGCTAACAAAAAAGTGGCGAGAATTAAGAAAAATATTCTAACGAAAACATAAGGTGTTCTGTATTATATACAGCCCACCTGATAAAGAGAAATCGTGACGTAATCCACGTATTACTAACCACGCAAAGTTCCACAGAAATTTGCAATTTCAACTTTCAATTGAAAATTTTGACATGATCCCACCATCTGATTAAAAAACAAAAGGCACAACTTTTATAGCCCGTAGTCTCAGCTATAACATACCAAAATTTGGGAGAACATAGAGCACAAATGAGCTAGATAGGGCTCAAAGATTGATGTCATGTAGATCCATGATTTGAACGAAATTGGCACCTCCCATAGGCTTAACACGCAAATTAAGAAAATCTGTCCAGTTAGCTTTAATCGCAATTTTCACTATGATGACGTCATCAAAATGAAAACTAATGTGCAGTGATCATGTAGACAATCGCCTCAACTACAAGATATCAACATTAGGAAGAGATTCAATTAATATTTACAGAGATACAATCAATTTTTCCATAAATATGCTGACGTCATAATATGCAAATTCGTATTTTGAGTTCCAAGGTCAATATGATGATGACACGATATACCTAATGGCCAAATGAGACATGAAATCACATCTCCCACTCATACTCTATCCGAATATGAACACAAATCGAGGGTTCCCGTGCATCCCAAAGAGCCATAAGGGTTTTATATAGGCGTGTTGTTGCCCATATATGCTATGTATTACAAGAGTTCACGCACACGGACATTTATCTTGAACGGACGCTCATTCCCTTAATAATGGTCGTAAGGAGATAAACATGGTATCAAATTGTTCGGAAAAATATGAGGAATACTGTGTCAAAAGATAGCCGGGAGGAATTATTTTGCGTTCGGCCGTGACAAACGAAAACGCGCGCGCATGCGCGTGCGCGCGACTCTTTATAAAATGCCATTGCTAATAATGGCGTACGCGCGCGTTTTTGGACCTGAAATTGACCGGACTGATATTCACCTTGATCATGATAAATATGAATGAGAAAAAACTTTCCGTTATGAAGATATGATCATATGTTGATTTTCACAAAATGGCGCCTAGATGACGTTATCAGTCAAGGTCAAGGTTGAAAACCTTATTGTGCTCTTTCCTCATGCCAATAAATATGTGTGCCAAATTTCAAGGCAATTGATTGAGCCATTTTCAAGTTATCCTGCTAACAAAAAAGTGGCGAGAATTAAGAAAAATATTCTAACGAAAACATAAGGTGTTCTGTATTATATACAGCCCACCTGATAAAGAGAAATCGTGACGTAATCCACGTATTACTAACCACGCAAAGTTCCACAGAAATTTGCAATTTCAACTTTCAATTGAAAATTTTGACATGATCCCACCATCTGATTAAAAAACAAAAGGCACAACTTTTATAGCCCGTAGTCTCAGCTATAACATACCAAAATTTGGGAGAACATAGAGCACAAATGAGCTAGATAGGGCTCAAAGATTGATGTCATGTAGATCCATGATTTGAACGAAATTGGCACCTCCCATAGGCTTAACACGCAAATTAAGAAAATCTGTCCAGTTAGCTTTAATCGCAATTTTCACTATGATGACGTCATCAAAATGAAAACTAATGTGCAGTGATCATGTAGACAATCGCCTCAACTACAAGATATCAACATTAGGAAGAGATTCAATTAATATTTACAGAGATACAATCAATTTTTCCATAAATATGCTGACGTCATAATATGCAAATTCGTATTTTGAGTTCCAAGGTCAATATGATGATGACACGATATACCTAATGGCCAAATGAGACATGAAATCACATCTCCCACTCATACTCTATCCGAATATGAACACAAATCGAGGGTTCCCGTGCATCCCAAAGAGCCATAAGGGTTTTATATAGGCGTGTTGTTGCCCATATATGCTATGTATTACAAGAGTTCACGCACACGGACATTTATCTTGAACGGACGCTCATTCCCTTAATAATGGTCGTAAGGAGATAAACATGGTATCAAATTGTTCGGAAAAATATGAGGAATACTGTGTCAAAAGATAGCCGGGAGGAATTATTTTGCGTTCGGCCGTGACAAACGAAAACGCGCGCGCATGCGCGTGCGCGCGACTCTTTATAAAATGCCATTGCTAATAATGGCGTACGCGCGCGTTTTTGGACCTGAAATTGACCGGACTGATATTCACCTTGATCATGATAAATATGAATGAGAAAAAACTTTCCGTTATGAAGATATGATCATATGTTGATTTTCACAAAATGGCGCCTAGATGACGTTATCAGTCAAGGTCAAGGTTGAAAACCTTATTGTGCTCTTTCCTCATGCCAATAAATATGTGTGCCAAATTTCAAGGCAATTGATTGAGCCATTTTCAAGTTATCCTGCTAACAAAAAAGTGGCGAGAATTAAGAAAAATATTCTAACGAAAACATAAGGTGTTCTGTATTATATACAGCCCACCTGATAAAGAGAAATCGTGACGTAATCCACGTATTACTAACCACGCAAAGTTCCACAGAAATTTGCAATTTCAACTTTCAATTGAAAATTTTGACATGATCCCACCATCTGATTAAAAAACAAAAGGCACAACTTTTATAGCCCGTAGTCTCAGCTATAACATACCAAAATTTGGGAGAACATAGAGCACAAATGAGCTAGATAGGGCTCAAAGATTGATGTCATGTAGATCCATGATTTGAACGAAATTGGCACCTCCCATAGGCTTAACACGCAAATTAAGAAAATCTGTCCAGTTAGCTTTAATCGCAATTTTCACTATGATGACGTCATCAAAATGAAAACTAATGTGCAGTGATCATGTAGACAATCGCCTCAACTACAAGATATCAACATTAGGAAGAGATTCAATTAATATTTACAGAGATACAATCAATTTTTCCATAAATATGCTGACGTCATAATATGCAAATTCGTATTTTGAGTTCCAAGGTCAATATGATGATGACACGATATACCTAATGGCCAAATGAGACATGAAATCACATCTCCCACTCATACTCTATCCGAATATGAACACAAATCGAGGGTTCCCGTGCATCCCAAAGAGCCATAAGGGTTTTATATAGGCGTGTTGTTGCCCATATATGCTATGTATTACAAGAGTTCACGCACACGGACATTTATCTTGAACGGACGCTCATTCCCTTAATAATGGTCGTAAGGAGATAAACATGGTATCAAATTGTTCGGAAAAATATGAGGAATACTGTGTCAAAAGATACCCGGGAGGAATTATTTTGCGTTCGGCCGTGACAAACGAAAACGCGCGCGCATGCGCGTGCGCGCGACTCTTTATAAAATGCCATTGCTAATAATGGCGTACGCGCGCGTTTTTGGACCTGAAATTGACCGGACTGATATTCACCTTGATCATGATAAATATGAATGAGAAAAAACTTTCCGTTATGAAGATATGATCATATGTTGATTTTCACAAAATGGCGCCTAGATGACGTTATCAGTCAAGGTCAAGGTTGAAAACCTTATTGTGCTCTTTCCTCATGCCAATAAATATGTGTGCCAAATTTCAAGGCAATTGATTGAGCCATTTTCAAGTTATCCTGCTAACAAAAAAGTGGCGAGAATTAAGAAAAATATTCTAACGAAAACATAAGGTGTTCTGTATTATATACAGCCCACCTGATAAAGAGAAATCGTGACGTAATCCACGTATTACTAACCACGCAAAGTTCCACAGAAATTTGCAATTTCAACTTTCAATTGAAAATTTTGACATGATCCCACCATCTGATTAAAAAACAAAAGGCACAACTTTTATAGCCCGTAGTCTCAGCTATAACATACCAAAATTTGGGAGAACATAGAGCACAAATGAGCTAGATAGGGCTCAAAGATTGATGTCATGTAGATCCATGATTTGAACGAAATTGGCACCTCCCATAGGCTTAACACGCAAATTAAGAAAATCTGTCCAGTTAGCTTTAATCGCAATTTTCACTATGATGACGTCATCAAAATGAAAACTAATGTGCAGTGATCATGTAGACAATCGCCTCAACTACAAGATATCAACATTAGGAAGAGATTCAATTCATATTTACAGAGATACAATCAATTTTTCCATAAATATGCTGACGTCATAATATGCAAATTCGTATTTTGAGTTCCAAGGTCAATATGATGATGACACGATATACCTAATGGCCAAATGAGACATGAAATCACATCTCCCACTCATACTCTATCCGAATATGAACACAAATCGAGGGTTCCCGTGCATCCCAAAGAGCCATAAGGGTTTTATATAGGCGTGTTGTTGCCCATATATGCTATGTATTACAAGAGTTCACGCACACGGACATTTATCTTGAACGGACGCTCATTCCCTTAATAATGGTCGTAAGGAGATAAACATGGTATCAAATTGTTCGGAAAAATATGAGGAATACTGTGTCAAAAGATACCCGGGAGGAATTATTTTGCGTTCGGCCGTGACAAACGAAAACGCGCGCGCATGCGCGTGCGCGCGACTCTTTATAAAATGCCATTGCTAATAATGGCGTACGCGCGCGTTTTTGGACCTGAAATTGACCGGACTGATATTCACCTTGATCATGATAAATATGAATGAGAAAAAACTTTCCGTTATGAAGATATGGTCATATGTTGATTTTCACAAAATGGCGCCTAGATGACGTTATCAGTCAAGGTCAAGGTTGAAAACCTTATTGTGCTCTTTCCTCATGCCAATAAATATGTGTGCCAAATTTCAAGGCAATTGATTGAGCCATTTTCAAGTTATCCTGCTAACAAAAAAGTGGCGAGAATTAAGAAAAATATTCTAACGAAAACATAAGGGCCCGAATTCACAAAGCAAGGTTTGAGCTCAGACCAAGGTTTATGTGCGTCATATGACGCGTTTCAGGTTTGAGTTCAGACCTTGGTCTGAAATGCATTTCACAAAGCCGGTTTGTCCTCAGACCAAGGTTTATGTACGTCATATGACGCGTTTCAGGTTTGAGTTCAGACCTTGGTCTGAAATTACATTTCACAAAGCAAGGTTTGTCCTCAGACCGGGTTTATGTACGTCATCAGACCCAAAATTTACAGACTGCTCAGATAGGAGGTTTGTAATTTCTCAAACCTGGTTTGAGAGCTATCAACCAATCAGGATGCAGCACTGGGTGGAGATAATTTATGCTCGATTGATTTTATCCAAATAATTCACCGCCAAAACAATCTGCGATAGTATCTGGACAGCCCGATTTTAGTGCAATTGAAATCTCTCAATCTCTCGATCCTTTCCTTAAAATCGTAAGTATAAAACCTGTACATGTAGTCGAATTCATACTCTTCACGTTACTGACATTTCACTATTTGATATGCTTTATAACTTTCCATTTTCCATGAAATGTTCGATGTTTTCATATCCGACGGCCTCTCAATTCCAGAGTTCAGGGACTGAGTCTGAGGGAGCTCGAGTCCAACGCCCAAGGCGGCGGCGGAGCTCGCAGCCTCTGACCCTGGGCTGGAGTTGGGCCTAGCCGGGCCGGGCCTACAGTAGATATCTGAGTATGACTGTCATGTTTAATTTTGTCTTGTTGTCAGCAATGCCATGACACTAGGCCTAGACCTACACTAGTTATTACAAATTCATGATAATGATAATAATACCAGGCTCTAGCCTAGGCCTGGTAATGATGTCCATCACTTGACTTGGACACTGACTACCCGGCCTGTAGTGGTAGGCCTACCTAATAAATAAATAGAAATTCAAGTGGCATCAGCAATGCCAATGTTCCCCAAAATGAATCACACTGACAAGCATAGACCAAAAGCTTCAGTCTCTCTATATTGCTGGTTGTTCACTGAGACTACGTCTGGCTCCACTAGACCTCCGATTATAGAATGTCAACAAATGTCAGTTTTTATTAAGAAATGACCCATATCAGACGGTTATTTCTGTTTATGGGTCATGACAAGCAAAGCTTTTATTAAATTTAGATCTGGTTGTAATCGTCTTAATTAACTGGTTTAGTCTCCAGAGCCAGGATCACCCACAAAGTCACAAGCACAAATAACATTTCTTTATTTTAAAAAACATTGTTTGAACATTTGTTTCATTTTATCTTCACTCCAGTAAAGATGGTAGAAATGCAGCTGATTCAGCATAATGAGCTGGTGTACCTGGAGGAGGAGCTGGAGCAATATACATAGCAGCACAACCGGGCAGAGGCCTCTGAGATTGGGAAAACCCGCTGGATGATGAGCCTTTTGTTTTAGATTGAGGTACTTGGAATTCAAATTCTGTATTGGGAAAGTTGGCGAAAACATGGCCAAACTACTTGATGAATATTGTTAACATAGCTATAAAAAAGGGCTTCTGTTGTAAAATCCTACCCTAGTGTCGTTATTAAAATCCAGAAATATTTCAATTCATGTTGACCGTCTAAATTCACTGTTCGTTTGCCCCGCTCCGCTGGTCTGCCTACGACCGTGCAAGCCCCTAATGCCATGCACATCTGCGTTTACATAAATTTATTCAATTTCTAAGCATTTTCTGTCATATTCCATACATTGAAAGATTAGTTATGATATTTATTCTTTTACATGGTAGGTGATGAAAGCATTAATTTTCATAATTTGTGTGTGGGGCATTTCCCAATACTGTTATTTGGCTTTAATACATGAGGAAATTATTCAGATTATGTGTTGGAAACAATTAAGTTTGTGATTTGTTGCTTAAATTTCTCAAAAGGTGAAGCCGTGAAGGAGATTTGAAAAGGCATAGACAATTTTGTCTTTTACGTTAAATTGATTCACACCACATCTAAAAATCAGGAATTTTTTTTTTTTAAAGTGACAGTGACAGTTGGGGATGCAAAAATATAATAGCATAAACCAGCAAAAAAATGATTTATTTGAATGCTTGTTTTTTTATTTTTTTTAAAAAGGTAATTCGATCTAAAGGATGCACCGTGAGGAGGCGGCATGCCGTGTCACATTCATCTGTTTGCCGAATGGAGAGTAGTGAGGGATGGTTCCGAAGCTGTTGTCAGAAGAAAGGGACAAGTCATGAAGTTTCCTACAAGTTACAACAAGGCAAAAAGTGACTACTATTCAGAAGCAGTTTTTCCAGTACTGCAGATTTCCAGGAGTTGCTGTTGATGGGACACATGTTTGCATCAGGAGCCCTGTTGGGGCAAGAGCCAGGTACTACTTCAATAGGAAGAACAGGTACTCCATCGATGTTCAGGTGAGAATAAATGAATACATCATGACTGGATCCAGCACGGCTTTCCCTTTAGACCTTTTTTTGTACCTTGCAAAATTTTCACATTAGATATATACACTCTCCAGTCTTGTGTGTTGTACATCCATGCTATTTCATTGGTGACCAATGCAAGATTTCTAGTGGCCAAATGGATATTAAAGTAATATTCGCGTACAGGTACTCATTTCACTGCCTTTGTACACAGTTAAGAATATCCAACGGATAGTTAAACTTAAAAATCCTAACACTCGTTAATATCTTTTTAACGAAAGGGAAATTTGAAAAATCAAAACTTGTTCCATCCTTCTATTGGCAATGCAGATATGACCTCTAGATTTCTGATATTTTTTTGATGGCCATGGCAATTGGGCCACTGTTTTTGCCATTGATCAATGAAAAAAACAAAAACAAAGAGAAGCATGTAAATTGATCAATGGCAATTACCACTATATATTTTAAACTATAGAAAAACAAACAGGTTCATTTACCATAAAAAGATGAGAGAGTGGGTACCCCCTCCCCCCCCCCACACACACAAAGCATTTGTTTTAGGCTCGAAATGTTTTGTTAAAAGTGAGATTATTTTTGTTTACATTGTTACAAGATAAACAATGAAAACATGAGTTAAAAATGAAGAAATACTTCATCATTCAGTCAATAAATATAGGGTAATTAGCATTTTCTTCCAATTTGTGTTGTATAAATAGATATTGAAAAGCAATTATCACATATTCAACTGCATTTGCATTAATTACCATAAATAACAAGTGAAATTTATACATTTCATGGCCTATATGAAGTGTGAAATGAGTGAGTTTCAATAACTAATGAATGCCAACATGTTATTTCATATTGACAGGTTGTCTGTGATTATACTGGGAAAATAACTAGTATCGTTGCAAGGTGGCCTGGACTGGTAGCAGCCACGATGCCAGGATCTTTTCTGAGTGTGCACTGAATTGACAGCTTGATGCTAGGGCATATGAATAACAGTTGATTCTTGGAGATAGACTATAGGGTAGGTAGATTTTTTCTTTATATAAAAACATTTGTTTATTCTTTTTCTTAATCAATCTTGTTTCCTTTTTTGTATTTGGCCAACATGTGACATGTTAGGAATGTTCATTTGGTAATATAGTAACAACTCGCATTAAGTAATTAATTCAAACAAGCTCATGTGCTTTTACATTTCAGTTCACAAATCATAATTAATGTTTTTGATATCTGGATGCAACTTGATTAGTTTGTTGTCAAGAGGAACCTCATAGTTTTTGTATTAGTGACACAGGATTGAATTATTCCTGATTATGTGTACAATACATTGTATCCTTTTCTATAGTATTACCCCCCCCCCCACCCCCCTCCAAGAAAAAAAATGAACAAGTTGAAATTAAGAATATTGTTTATGATATTGTTTATTTTGTCCATTCGATTTTGCAGGTATCCATGCCTTCTCTGCCTCATCAGAAGCCATTTCTTCATTCAGAGGGTCGACCACAGATGTGCTTTAAAGGCCATCTGTACTAGTTCAGCCAAAGAGGATTAGACAACCCAGCGAGGTCACTGACGGGAGGCTATCTCATCAATTCAGTTCTCAATTAACATAAGAAAAAGAGGATCATGGGGGATTAACAGGCACAGATTGGGGAAGTTTTCTATATAGAGGGAGCAAGTAGCTACAAGTAGTACAGTGGGGCTTTAACACTTCACACACAAAAAAGGGAGATGTGTGATTGAGCACATATTTATTAAATGCAAGGATGAGGACGTTCCATGCCTCATCAATCTAAGAGAGAAGGTCGACACTTCTAAATTATTTTTATGCTTTCCTGTTACCCATATTGGGGAAATTCATGTTGTTCAAATATAGCATTGGTTTGGCCAAGTATAGCCTAAAACAGCTAACACTGGAGCTTACTAACAAGCATTTATTGCTTTCTTAGCTGTCAAGTAAAATAATTACCACTATCTATCTATTTAGTGAGCTATACATTATTTAATGAAGGATTCCACAAAATTTTTCAATGTATACAGTAATAAGTTATAAAATACAGATTTAACTCAATTGCAACTGGAATTACCTCGAAATGTATTTCTCCCTGCTCCCTGGTGTTCCCACAATACTTTGTAGTTATGCAGCATTACATCAAGAACCTGGGTGTTGAACTGTTGATTATTTATGAATATTTTTGATGTTATGTTTAGTTGATACTTGATAAGTATTTGTTGTCACTCTGACGGTATTTGTAATTAAGTGTTCTCTGTAGATTAAATGCACCTGATTTAACTATAATAAGCATTGTATACACTGCTGAGTTGAGGGGTGGGTCAATATAAATTATTTGGTTGTCAGCTAGGGGAGAGTATTCCAACAGATATTATTTACTGTACTAAGCGAAGTCAGAATTAAAGAACTTTTATGTGCCAACTTGAATTTCGTCACCCATTTTGTTGTATTTCTGATTTTCTTTCTGCTAATAAGTAATAACGCTACAGTGAGACTTTTAATTGGCCTTCCAGAGCCTCTCTTAACCTCTAGTGGGCTATATTTCATATAAGCATGCTACAAAATTTACACATGTGAACTGCATTGTTTGAACAAACGGTAGATTACTATTGTGTGTATGCTCAATTATTTATGTAAAACATGAAAATACAAATACAATATTCTTGCTTTCATATATTTACAAAGATAACTGAAATAGATATGTGTCAGATTATCTCTCTCTCTTTCTCCCTTTTTTTTTTGGGGGGGGGGGTGCAGATGTGTGTGTTTGCAGTTTGCATGGTTTTGCATTATGTGTTTCATTGCAAAAAAGAAGAAGAGAGAGAGAGAGAAAGTTGAATAGAGAGAGAGAGGGGACAAAGAAAAAAATTAATAGAGAGAGAAAGAGAGAGAGAGAGGGGAGAAAGAAAAAGAATTAATAGAGAGAGAGAACAAAAATGGGTAGAAAGAGAGAGGAGGGACGGGGACAGAGAAAGATGAATAGAGAGAGAGAGGGGAGAAGGAAAAAAGAATTAATAGAGAGAGAAAGGGAGGGAGAGAGAACAAAAATGGGTAGAAAGAGAGAGGAGGGACGGGGACAGAGAGAGAGACAGGGAGGGAGAAAGAGAGGGGAGAAAGAAAAAGAATTAATAGAGAGAGAAAGGGAGGGAGAGAGAACAAAAATGGGTAGAAAGAGAGAGGAGGGACGGGGACAGAGAAAGAGACAGGGAGGGAGAGAGAAAGAAAAGATGGCCAGCATAGAGGAATTTTTTAAAAATGAATATTATATGGAAACAAATCATTTACCAGTTACAATTTTGATGTGAAAAAATAGCCAGTTGGGGAAACAAACGGGGAACTAGTTAAAATAATAATTGATTGACCATTAATTCTAACAAAATAACTATATAGATCTATAGTAATTAACAATTGCAATCAAATGAATTAATATATTAATCACAATCCCGATCACAATAAAAACTTAATTCATATTAAATCATTATTATTATTATTATTATTATTATTGTTAGGTGATTTTATTGATAAGAATTTGTAGCCCCCAAAACAATAAGGCTCTTACAGTTAATTTAAAAGAGCCCTTGACAACCTTAGATGTATTAATCTAACGAAGGTTTTCAGGTGCCGATGTCAATTTGTTCTGGGTCAGATTGAGTGCTTCACCAGCACCACACAAATGTGAGTACGTGGGGCACTTTCTGCATCGGCGCGCCAGTTTGGTTCGATTAATTCATGAAAATGCAATTCAAAAGTTTATTTCAGAGATGTTCTAACCATCATCTTTTCAAGATTGCTCATTAAGATGTCCGGATCGTACTAAGAATGCTTAGTTTAACAGTTTTGTCAATTCTTATCATTTAAACCCTAGCCCATAAAAATTATGTTAGAAACCCTATGGCTGAGACTAGTTTTACAAACCTTGGTCCGAGGTTTGGGAATTACAGACCAAAGTTTATACAAACCTTCCTTTGTGGAATGGGTTTGAAAATAAACCAGGTTTGAGCTCAGACCAAGGTCTGTATAAACCTTGGTCTGATCAAACCGGCTCTGTCCTCAGACCTCCGTTGTGAATTCGGGCCATTGTGTTCTGTATTATATACAGCCCACCTGATAAAGAGAAATCGTGACGTAATCCACGTATTACTAACCACGCAAAGTTCCACAGAAATTTGCAATTTCAACTTTCAATTGAAAATTTTGACATGATCCCACCATCTGATTAAAAAACAAAAGGCACAACTTTTATAGCCCGTAGTCTCAGCTATAACATACCAAAATTTGGGAGAACATAGAGCACAAATGAGCTAGATAGGGCTCAAAGATTGATGTCATGTAGATCCATGATTTGAACGAAATTGGCACCTCCCATAGGCTTAACACGCAAATTAAGAAAATCTGTCCAGTTAGCTTTAATCGCAATTTTCACTATGATGACGTCATCAAAATGAAAACTAATGTGCAGTGATCATGTAGACAATCGCCTCAACTACAAGATATCAACATTAGGAAGAGATTCAATTAATATTTACAGAGATACAATCAATTTTTCCATAAATATGCTGACGTCATAATATGCAAATTCGTATTTTGAGTTCCAAGGTCAATATGATGATGACACGATATACCTAATGGCCAAATGAGACATGAAATCACATCTCCCACTCATACTCTATCCGAATATGAACACAAATCGAGGGTTCCCGTGCATCCCAAAGAGCCATAAGGGTTTTATATAGGCGTGTTGTTGCCCATATATGCTATGTATTACAAGAGTTCACGCACACGGACATTTATCTTGAACGGACGCTCATTCCCTTAATAATGGTCGTAAGGAGATAAACATGGTATCAAATTGTTCGGAAAAATATGAGGAATACTGTGTCAAAAGATACCCGGGAGGAATTATTTTGCGTTCGGCCGTGACAAACGAAAACGCGCGCGCATGCGCGTGCGCGCGACTCTTTATAAAATGCCATTGCTAATAATGGCGTACGCGCGCGTTTTTGGACCTGAAATTGACCGGACTGATATTCACCTTGATCATGATAAATATGAATGAGAAAAAACTTTCCGTTATGAAGATATGATCATATGTTGATTTTCACAAAATGGCGCCTAGATGACGTTATCAGTCAAGGTCAAGGTTGAAAACCTTATTGTGCTCTTTCCTCATGCCAATAAATATGTGTGCCAAATTTCAAGGCAATTGATTGAGCCATTTTCAAGTTATCCTGCTAACAAAAAAGTGGCGAGAATTAAGAAAAATATTCTAACGAAAACATAAGGTGTTCTGTATTATATACAGCCCACCTGGAGATAAACATGGTATCAAATTGTTCGGAAAAATATGAGGAATACTGTGTCAAAAGATACCCGGGAGGAATTATTTTGCGTTCGGCCGTGACAAACGAAAACGCGCGCGCATGCGCGTGCGCGCGACTCTTTATAAAATGCCATTGCTAATAATGGCGTACGCGCGCGTTTTTGGACCTGAAATTGACCGGACTGATATTCACCTTGATCATGATAAATATGAATGAGAAAAAACTTCCGTTATGAAGATATGATCATATGTTGATTTTCACAAAATGGCGCCTAGATGACGTTATCAGTCAAGGTCAAGGTTGAAAACCTTATTGTGCTCTTTCCTCATGCCAATAAATATGTGTGCCAAATTTCAAGGCAATTGATTGAGCCATTTTCAAGTTATCCTGCTAACAAAAAAGTGGCGAGAATTAAGAAAAATATTCTAACGAAAACATAAGGTGTTCTGTATTATATACAGCCCACCTGATAAAGAGAAATCGTGACGTAATCCACGTATTACTAACCACGCAAAGTTCCACAGAAATTTGCAATTTCAACTTTCAATTGAAAATTTTGACATGATCCCACCATCTGATTAAAAAACAAAAGGCACAACTTTTATAGCCCGTAGTCTCAGCTATAACATACCAAAATTTGGGAGAACATAGAGCACAAATGAGCTAGATAGGGCTCAAAGATTGATGTCATGTAGATCCATGATTTGAACGAAATTGGCACCTCCCATAGGCTTAACACGCAAATTAAGAAAATCTGTCCAGTTAGCTTTAATCGCAATTTTCACTATGATGACGTCATCAAAATGAAAACTAATGTGCAGTGATCATGTAGACAATCGCCTCAACTACAAGATATCAACATTAGGAAGAGATTCAATTCATATTTACAGAGATACAATCAATTTTTCCATAAATATGCTGACGTCATAATATGCAAATTCGTATTTTGAGTTCCAAGGTCAATATGATGATGACACGATATACCTAATGGCCAAATGAGACATGAAATCACATCTCCCACTCATACTCTATCCGAATATGAACACAAATCGAGGGTTCCCGTGCATCCCAAAGAGCCATAAGGGTTTTATATAGGCGTGTTGTTGCCCATATATGCTATGTATTACAAGAGTTCACGCACACGGACATTTATCTTGAACGGACGCTCATTCCCTTAATAATGGTCGTAAGGAGATAAACATGGTATCAAATTGTTCGGAAAAATATGAGGAATACTGTGTCAAAAGATACCCGGGAGGAATTATTTTGCGTTCGGCCGTGACAAACGAAAACGCGCGCGCATGCGCGTGCGCGCGACTCTTTATAAAATGCCATTGCTAATAATGGCGTACGCGCGCGTTTTTGGACCTGAAATTGACCGGACTGATATTCACCTTGATCATGATAAATATGAATGAGAAAAAACTTTCCGTTATGAAGATATGATCATATGTTGATTTTCACAAAATGGCGCCTAGATGACGTTATCAGTCAAGGTCAAGGTTGAAAACCTTATTGTGCTCTTTCCTCATGCCAATAAATATGTGTGCCAAATTTCAAGGCAATTGATTGAGCCATTTTCAAGTTATCCTGCTAACAAAAAAGTGGCGAGAATTAAGAAAAATATTCTAACGAAAACATAAGGGCCCGAATTCACAAAGCAAGGTTTGAGCTCAGACCAAGGTTTATGTGCGTCATATGACGCGTTTCAGGTTTGAGTTCAGACCTTGGTCTGAAATGCATTTCACAAAGCCGGTTTGTCCTCAGACCAAGGTTTATGTACGTCATATGACGCGTTTCAGGTTTGAGTTCAGACCTTGGTCTGAAATTACATTTCACAAAGCAAGGTTTGTCCTCAGACCGGGTTTATGTACGTCATCAGACCCAAAATTTACAGACTGCTCAGATAGGAGGTTTGTAATTTCTCAAACCTGGTTTGAGAGCTATCAACCAATCAGGATGCAGCACTGGGTGGAGATAATTTATGCTCGATTGATTTTATCCAAATATTTCACCGCCAAAACAATCTGCGATAGTATCTGGACAGCCCGATTTTAGTGCAATTGAAATCTCTCAATCTCTCGATCCTTTCCTTAAAATCGTAAGTATAAAACCTGTACATGTAGTCGAATTCATACTCTTCACGTTACTGACATTTCACTATTTGATATGCTTTATAACTTTCCATTTTCCATGAAATGTTCGATGTTTTCATATCCGACGGCCTCTCAATTCCAGAGTTCAGGGACTGAGTCTGAGGGAGCTCGAGTCCAACGCCCAAGGCGGCGGCGGAGCTCGCAGCCTCTGACCCTGGGCTGGAGTTGGGCCTAGCCGGGCCGGGCCTACAGTAGATATCTGAGTATGACTGTCATGTTTAATTTTGTCTTGTTGTCAGCAATGCCATGACACATGCCAATTAGACTAGGCCTAGACCTATTCATGATAATGATAATAATACCAGGCTCTAGCCTAGGCCTGGCAATGATGTCCATCACTTGACTTGGACACTGGTAGTGGTACCTAAATAAATAGAAATTGAACTTTGAAGTGGCATCAGCAATGCCAATGTTCCCCAAAATGAATCACACTGACAAGCATAGACCAAAAGCTTCAGTCTCTCTATATTGCCGGTTGTTCACTGAGACTACGTCTGGCTCCACTAGACCTCCGATTATAGAATGTCAACAAATGTCAGTTTTATTATTTTTATTAAAGAAATGACCCATTATCAGACGGTTATTTCTGTTTATGAGTCATGACAAGCAAAGCTTTTATTAAATTTAGATCTGGTTCTAATTGTCTTAATTAACTGGCTTAGTCTCCAGAGCCAGGATCACCCACAAAATCACAAGTACAAGTAACATTTCTTTCTTTTTAAAAACATTGTTTAAACATTTGTTTCATTTTATCTTCACTCTAGTAAAGATGGTAGAAATGCAGCTGATTCAGCATAATGAGCTGGTGTACCTGGAGGAGGAGCTGGAGCAATATATAGCAGCACAACCGGGCAGAGGCCTCTGAGATTGGGAAAACCCGCTGGATGCTGAGCCTTTTGTTTTAGATTGAGGTAGATCTACTTTGAATTCAAATTCTGTATTGGGAAAGTTGGCGAAAACATGGCCAAACTACTTGATGAATATTGTTAACATAGCTATAAAAAAGGGCTTCTGTTGTAAAATCCAACCCTAGATCTAGTGTCGTTATTAAAATCCAGAAATATTTCAATTCATGTTGACCGCCTAAATTCACTGTTCGTTTGCCCCGCTCCGCTGGTCTGCCTACGACCGTGCAAGCCCCTAATGCCATGCACATGTGCGTTTACATAAATTTATTCAATTTCTAGGCATTTTCTGTCATATTCCATACATTGAAAGATTAGTTATGATATTTATTCTTTTACATGGTAGGTGATGAAAGCATTAATTTTCATAATTTGTGTGTGGGGCATTTCCCAATACTGTTATTTGGCTTTAATACATGAGGAAATTATTCAGATTATGTGTTGGAAACAAGTTTGTGATTTGTTGCTTAAATTTCACAAAAGGTGAAGCCGTGAAGGAGATTAGAAAAGGCATAGACAATTTTGTCTTTTATGTTAAATTGATTCACACCACATCTAGAAATCAGGATAATTTTTGTTTTTAAGTGACAGTTACAGTTGGGGATGCAAAAATATTTAATAGCATAAACCAGCAAAAAAATGATTTATTTGAATGCTTGTTTTTTAAAAAAAATTTAAAAGGTAATTCGATCTAAAGGATGCACGGTGAGGAGGCGGCATGCCGTGTCACATTCATCTGTTTGCCGAATGGAGAGTAGTGAGGGATGTTTCCGAAGCTGTTGTCAGAAGAAAGGGACAAGTCATGAAGTTTCCTACAAGTTACAACAAGGCAAAAAGTGACTACTATTCAGAAGCAGTTTTTCCAGTACTGCAGATTTCCAGGAGTTGCTGTTGATGGGACACATGTTTACATCAGGAGCCCTGGTGGGGCAAGAGCCAGGTACTACTTCAATAGGAAGAACAGGTACTCCATCGATGTTCAGGTGAGAATAAATGAATACATCATGACTGGATCCAGCACGGCTTTCCCTTTAGACCTTTTTTTTGTACCTTGCAAAATTTTCACATTAGATATATACACTCTCCAGTCTTGTGTGTTGTACATCCATGCTATTTCATTGGTGACCAATGCAAGATTTCTAGTGGCCAAATGGATATTAAAGTAATATTCACGTACAGGTACTCATTTCACTGCCTTTGTACACAGTTAAGAATATCCAATGGATAGTTAAACTTAAATATCCTAACACTCGTTAATATCTTTTTAACGAAAGGGAAATTTGAAAAATCAAAACTTGTTCCATCCTTCTATTGGCAATGCAGATATGACCTCTAGATTTCTGATATTTGTTTGATGGCCATGGCAATTGGGCCACTAATTTTGCCATTGATCAATGAAAGAAAAAACAACAAAGAGAAGCATGTAAATTGATCAATGGCAATTACCACTATATATTTTAAACTATAGAAAAACAAACACGTTCATTTATCATAAAAAGATGAGAGAGTGGGTACCCCCTCCCCCCCCCCCCCCAACACACAAAGCATTTGTTGTTTTAGGCTCGAAATGTTTTGTTAAAAAAGTGAGATTATTTTTGTTTACATTGTTACAAGATAAACAATGAAAACATGAGTTAAAATGAAGAAATACTTCATCAGTCAATAAATATAGGGTAATTAGCATTTTCTTCCAATTTGTGTTGTATAAATAGATATTGAAAAGCAATTATCACATATTCAACTGCATTTGCATTAATTACCATAAATAACAAGTGAAATTTCACGGCCTATCTGAAGTGTGAAATGAGTGAGTTTTCATAACTAATGAATGCCAACATGTTATTTCATATTGACAGGTTGTCTGTGATTATGCTGGGAAAATAACTAGTATCGTTGCAAGGTGGCCTGGACTGGTAGCAGCCACGATGCCAGGATCTTTTCTGAGTGTGCACTGAATTGACAGCTTGATGCTAGGGCATATGAATAACAGTTGATTCTTGGAGATAGACTATAGGGTAGGTAGATTATTTCTTTATATGAAAATATTTGTTTATTCTTTTTCTTAATCAATCTTGTTTCCTTTTTTGTATTTGGCCAACATGTGACATGTTAGGAATGTTCATTTGGTAATATAGTAACAACTCGCATTAAGTAATTAATTCAAACGAGCTCTTAAATTTCAGTTCACAAATCATTATTAATGTTTTTGATATCTGGATGCAACTTGATTAGTTTGTTGTCAAGAGGAACCTCATAGTTTTTGTATTAGTGACACAGGATTGAATTATTCCTGATTATGTGTACAATACATTGTATCCTTTTCTATAGTATTACCACCCCCCTCCAAGAAAAAAAATGAACAAGTTGAAATTAAGAATATTGTTTATGATATTGTTTATTTTGTCCATTCGATTTTGCAGGTATCCATGCCTTCTCTGCCTCATCAGAAGCCATTTCTTCATTCAGAGGGTCGACCACAGATGTGCTTTAAAGGCCATCTGTACTAGTTCAGCCAAAGAGGATTAGACAACCCAGCGAGGTCACTGACGGGAGGCTATCTCATCAATTCAGTTCTCCATTAACATAAGAAAAAGAGGATCATGGGGGATTAACAGGCACAGATTGGGGAAGTTTTCTATATAGAGGGAGCAAGTAGCTACAAGTAGTACAGTGGGGCTTTAACACTTCACACACAAAAAAGGGAGATGTGTGATTGAGCGCATATTTATTAAATGCAAGGATGAGGACGTTCCATGCCTCATCAATCTAAGAGAGAAGGTCGACACTTCTTAATTATTTTTATGCTTTCCTGTTGCCCATATTGGGGAAATTCATGTTGTTCAAATATAGCATTGGTTTGGCCAAGTATAGCCTAAAACAGCTAACACTGGAGCTTACTAACAAGCATTTATTGCTTTCTTAGCTGTCAAGTAACATAACTACCACTATCTATCTATTTAGTGAGCTATACATTATTTAATTAAGGATTCCACAAAATTTTTCAATGTATACGGTAATAAGTTATAAAATACAGATTTAACTCAATTGCAACTGGAATTACCTCAAAATGTATTTCAAAATACGGCTCCTCCCTGGTGTTCCCACAATACTTTGTAGTTATGCAGCATTACATCAAGAACCTGGGTGTTGAACTGTTGATTATTTATGAATATTTTTGATGTTCTGTTTAGTTGATAAGTATTTGTTGTCACTCTGACGGTATTTGTAATTACGTGTTCTCTGTAGATTAAATGCACCCGATTTAACTATAATTAGCATTGTATACACTGCTGAGTTGAGGGGTGGGTCAATATAAATTATTTGGTTGTCAGCTAGGGGAGAGTATTCGAACAAATATTATTTACTCTACTAAGCGAAGTCAGAATTAAAGAACTTTTATGTGCAAATTTGAATTTCGTCACCCATTTTGTTGTATTTCTGATTTTCTTTCTGCTAATAGTGCTACAGTGAGACTTTTAATTGGCCTTCTAGAGCCTCTCTTAACCTCTAGTGGGCTATATTTCATATAAGCATGCTACAAAATTTACAAATGTGAACTGCATTGTTTGAACAAACGGTAGATTACTATTGTGTTGTATGCTCAATTATTTATGTAAAACATGAAAATACAAATACAATATTCTTGCTTTCATATATTTACAAAGATAACTGAAATAGATATGTGTCAGATTATCTCTCTCTCTTTATCCCTTTTTTTTTGGGGGGGGGGGTGCAGATGTGTGTGTTTGCAGTTTGCATGGTTTTGCATTATGTGTTTCATTGCAAAAAAGAAGAAGAAGAGAGAGAGAGAAAGTTGAATAGAGAGAGAGAGAGAGGGGACAAAGACAAAAATTAATAGAGAGAGAAAGGGAGGGAGAGAGAGAAAGATGAATAGAGAGAGAGGGAAGAAAGAAAAAGAATTAATAGAGAGAAAAGGAGAGAGAACAAAAATGGGTAGAAAGAGAGAGGAGGGACGGGGACAGAGAAAGAGACAGGGAGGGATAGAAAGAGAGGGGAGAAAGAAAAAGAATTAATAGAGAGAGAACAAAAATGGGTAGAAAGAGAGAGGAGGGACGGGGACAGAGACAGGGAGGGAGAGAGAAAGAAAAGATGGAGGGAGAGAGAAAGAAAAGATGGCCATAGAGGATTTTTTTAAAAATTAATATTATATGGAAACAAATCATTTACCAGTGACAATTTTGATGTGAAAAAAATAGCCAGTTGGGGAAACAAACGAGGAACTAGTTAAAATAATAATTGATTGACCATTTTAACAAAACATCTATATAGATCTATAGTAATTAACAATTGCAATCAAATGAATTAATATATTAATCACAATAAAAACTTAATTCATATTAAATCATTATTATTATTATTATTAGGTGATTTTATTGATAAGAATTTGGTAGCCCCCAAAACAATAAGACTCTTTCAGTTAATTTAAAAGAGCCCTTGACAACCTTAGATGTATTAATCTAACAAAGGTTTTCAGGTGCCGATGTCAATTTGTTCTGGGTCAGATTGAGTGCTTCACCAGCACCACACAAATGTGAGTACGTGGGACACTTTCTGCATCGGCGCGCCAGTTTGGTTCGATTAATTCATGAAAATGCAATTCAAAAGTTTATTTCAGAGATGTTCTAACCATCATCTTTTCAAGATTGCTCATTAAGATGTCCGGATCGTACTAAAAATGCTTAGTTTAACAGTTTTTTCAATTCTTAACATTTAAACCCTAGCCCATAAAAATTATGTTAGAAACCCTATGGCTGAGACTAGTTTTACAAACCTTGGTCCGAGGTTTGGGAATTACAGACGAAGGTTTATATAAACCTTCCTTTGTGGAATGGGTTTGAAAATAAACCAGGTTTGAGCTCAGACCAAGGTCTGTATAAACCTTGGTCTGATCAAACCGGCTCTGTCCTCAGACCTCCGTTGTGAATTCGGGCCAAGGTGTTCTGTATTATATACAGCCCACCTGGAGATAAACATGGTATCAAATTGTTCGGAAAAATATGAGGAATACTGTGTCAAAAGATACCCGGGAGGAATTATTTTGCGTTCGGCCGTGACAAACGAAAACGCGCGCGCATGCGCGTGCGCGCGACTCTTTATAAAATGCCATTGCTAATAATGGCGTACGCGCGCGTTTTTGGACCTGAAATTGACCGGACTGATATTCACCTTGATCATGATAAATATGAATGAGAAAAAACTTCCGTTATGAAGATATGATCATATGTTGATTTTCACAAAATGGCGCCTAGATGACGTTATCAGTCAAGGTCAAGGTTGAAAACCTTATTGTGCTCTTTCCTCATGCCAATAAATATGTGTGCCAAATTTCAAGGCAATTGATTGAGCCATTTTCAAGTTATCCTGCTAACAAAAAAGTGGCGAGAATTAAGAAAAATATTCTAACGAAAACATAAGGTGTTCTGTATTATATACAGCCCACCTGATAAAGAGAAATCGTGACGTAATCCACGTATTACTAACCACGCAAAGTTCCACAGAAATTTGCAATTTCAACTTTCAATTGAAAATTTTGACATGATCCCACCATCTGATTAAAAAACAAAAGGCACAACTTTTATAGCCCGTAGTCTCAGCTATAACATACCAAAATTTGGGAGAACATAGAGCACAAATGAGCTAGATAGGGCTCAAAGATTGATGTCATGTAGATCCATGATTTGAACGAAATTGGCACCTCCCATAGGCTTAACACGCAAATTAAGAAAATCTGTCCAGTTAGCTTTAATCGCAATTTTCACTATGATGACGTCATCAAAATGAAAACTAATGTGCAGTGATCATGTAGACAATCGCCTCAACTACAAGATATCAACATTAGGAAGAGATTCAATTAATATTTACAGAGATACAATCAATTTTTCCATAAATATGCTGACGTCATAATATGCAAATTCGTATTTTGAGTTCCAAGGTCAATATGATGATGACACGATATACCTAATGGCCAAATGAGACATGAAATCACATCTCCCACTCATACTCTATCCGAATATGAACACAAATCGAGGGTTCCCGTGCATCCCAAAGAGCCATAAGGGTTTTATATAGGCGTGCTGTTGCCCATATATGCTATGTATTACAAGAGTTCACGCACACGGACATTTATCTTGAACGGACGCTCATTCCCTTAATAATGGTCGTAAGGAGATAAACATGGTATCAAATTGTTCGGAAAAATATGAGGAATACTGTGTCAAAAGATACCCGGGAGGAATTATTTTGCGTTCGGCCGTGACAAACGAAAACGCGCGCGCATGCGCGTGCGCGCGACTCTTTATAAAATGCCATTGCTAATAATGGCGTACGCGCGCGTTTTTGGACCTGAAATTGACCGGACTGATATTCACCTTGATCATGATAAATATGAATGAGAAAAAACTTTCCGTTATGAAGATATGATCATATGTTGATTTTCACAAAATGGCGCCTAGATGACGTTATCAGTCAAGGTCAAGGTTGAAAACCTTATTGTGCTCTTTCCTCATGCCAATAAATATGTGTGCCAAATTTCAAGGCAATTGATTGAGCCATTTTCAAGTTATCCTGCTAACAAAAAAGTGGCGAGAATTAAGAAAAATATTCTAACGAAAACATAAGGTGTTCTGTATTATATACAGCCCACCTGATAAAGAGAAATCGTGACGTAATCCACGTATTACTAACCACGCAAAGTTCCACAGAAATTTGCAATTTCAACTTTCAATTGAAAATTTTGACATGATCCCACCATCTGATTAAAAAACAAAAGGCACAACTTTTATAGCCCGTAGTCTCAGCTATAACATACCAAAATTTGGGAGAACATAGAGCACAAATGAGCTAGATAGGGCTCAAAGATTGATGTCATGTAGATCCATGATTTGAACGAAATTGGCACCTCCCATAGGCTTAACACGCAAATTAAGAAAATCTGTCCAGTTAGCTTTAATCGCAATTTTCACTATGATGACGTCATCAAAATGAAAACTAATGTGCAGTGATCATGTAGACAATCGCCTCAACTACAAGATATCAACATTAGGAAGAGATTCAATTAATATTTACAGAGATACAATCAATTTTTCCATAAATATGCTGACGTCATAATATGCAAATTCGTATTTTGAGTTCCAAGGTCAATATGATGATGACACGATATACCTAATGGCCAAATGAGACATGAAATCACATCTCCCACTCATACTCTATCCGAATATGAACACAAATCGAGGGTTCCCGTGCATCCCAAAGAGCCATAAGGGTTTTATATAGGCGTGCTGTTGCCCATATATGCTATGTATTACAAGAGTTCACGCACACGGACATTTATCTTGAACGGACGCTCATTCCCTTAATAATGGTCGTAAGGAGATAAACATGGTATCAAATTGTTCGGAAAAATATGAGGAATACTGTGTCAAAAGATACCCGGGAGGAATTATTTTGCGTTCGGCCGTGACAAACGAAAACGCGCGCGCATGCGCGTGCGCGCGACTCTTTATAAAATGCCATTGCTAATAATGGCGTACGCGCGCGTTTTTGGACCTGAAATTGACCGGACTGATATTCACCTTGATCATGATAAATATGAATGAGAAAAAACTTTCCGTTATGAAGATATGATCATATGTTGATTTTCACAAAATGGCGCCTAGATGACGTTATCAGTCAAGGTCAAGGTTGAAAACCTTATTGTGCTCTTTCCTCATGCCAATAAATATGTGTGCCAAATTTCAAGGCAATTGATTGAGCCATTTTCAAGTTATCCTGCTAACAAAAAAGTGGCGAGAATTAAGAAAAATATTCTAACGAAAACATAAGGTGTTCTGTATTATATACAGCCCACCTGATAAATAAAAATATAAGGTGGTCTGTATTAGATACAGCCCACCTGATAATAAAGGCAATTTTCACAAAAATATAAGGTGGTCTGTATTAGATACAGCCCACCTGATAAATAAATAAATAAAGGCAATTCTAACGAAATTATAAGGTGGTCTGTACGTTATACAGCCCACCTGATAAATAATAAATAATAAAGGCAATTTTAACAAAAATATAAGGTGGTCTGTATTAGATACAGCCCACCTGACTAGACATGTAATACTTGTTTGGAACAAGTATAGGTGGGCTGGTCAACTAAAATTTGAGACAAAATAGGGCAAAAATAAGCGAGATACTGCTTAAAAATTCTTAAAAAAACAATATCATGTAGTTTCATTATGTGAACGAAATTTACCTTCTATAGTCATAACACGCAAATTATGAAATTTCTGACATGAGGCCTTTAATCGAAATTTTTACTCTGATGACGTCATCAAAATGAAAAATGGTCAAGGTTGAAAACCTTAGTGTGATTTTTTTATATGCCTATACATATGTGTGCCAAATTTCAAGGCATTTGATTGAGCCATTTTCAAGTAATCTCGCTAACAAAAAAGTGGGTGGAAATAAGAAAAATAAAGAATAAAGAATAATAAAGGCAATTTTAACAAAAATATAAGGTGGTCTGTATTAGATACAGCCCACCTAATAATAAATAATAAAGGCGATTTTAACAAAAATATAAGGTGGTCTGTATTAGATACAGCCCACCTGATAAATAATAATAATAATAATAAAGGCAATTTTAACAAAAATATAAGTTGGTCTGTATTAGATACAGCGCACCTGATAAAGGCGATTTAAACAAAATTTATAAGGTGGTCTGTATTAGATACAGCCCACCTGATAAATAAATAATAAAGGCAATTTTAACAAAATTATGAGGTGGTCTGTATTAGATACAGCCCACCTGATAAAGGCAATTTTAACAAAAATATAAGGTGGTCTGTATTAGATACAGCCCACCTGAAAAGATAATTCAAGATTTATCCTGATAAGCATAAACACAAATTTCTGCATTTTTAATGCTATGGAAGATATCTTGATTAAAAATATTGATAAACACAATTCAGAGAGCAAATGAATGTAATTTCATACATAAAACAGCTAATTGACTATTAACAGTTGTGACTAATATATGTCCACAAGTCCACGTAAAGTAATGAAAATAATTCAAAAAATAAGGAATGGAATGTGATCCTGTAAATCATTTGGATAAAACAGGTATTGTATAGCCATGCAATTGGAATCTACTCTGTAAAGATGTTACAAGAACAAAGAAATCTGAAAGCACAATAATAAGGCAGCTGCATTTAAGTGCTGCATTTTTATAAATTTATTTATCATTTTTCCACTTTTGAGAAATAAAGCAGTGCCATTCATTTCAAAATTTGGACTATCTTTGTTGTTATGATCTAAAATATAATTTTCATGAAGATCATCATGGTTACACCAAGTGTTCTTGTAATATTTCATAACACGGTCCCAGGGAAGACTACTATCACTGGTCAAAAGGAGGGGGAAAATTTATGTAAAAAGACATATTTATAGATAATATATACAGTGGACCCTCATTTACTATGGAAAAACATTCTTGGTAATTTATTGTTTTTTTAATCCTGACAGAACAGAGTTAATTTACTGGTCCCAAAGAGTTTGATAAAAGGGAGGCCCCTGCATATCGACCAACATTATAGGTTTACCACATTATTGTTTGAAAAATACTCACAACTTCTCTAAAACGCCTTCCTTTTTTCTTCTTCCCGAACATTTGACTTATCCCTTTCAATCAGCGTGTTTCCACAGAAAAAAAGTGGAACCCGGATTATCTTTTCCGGATTGAAATACCGTGTCGCGGCGACACGGTATTAAACCAATCTGTTTCCACAGAGCGCAGCATTCCGATTCGCCCCGATTCCGTGTTCCAAGTCAGGAAAATGCCGTGTCAATCGGAAGTCAAGATTCAACCATTGACCTCGATCGTGGATTCAGATCTACACAGGATTCCACGCTATTCTATTGTGACGTACATTTTCCATTGTTACGTACAGCGCGTATATAAACATATTATTGTATACGCGTATTTCAGAGTATTTTTCAACCAATCACGCTGCAGTGGTGATTGGGGCTTCGCGCGCTCTGATGCTCCGCCAGACACGGTTTGTCGCTGTGTGTTTCCACAGAGATTTTACAGGGAGTTCTTTGGGGTCGACACGTCAAGATCCATCTCCCAGAGGTGGATCTGATAATCCGCATCTCGGTCGACTCGACCCGACACGCTAAGTCCTTGTTTTCACGAAGTGACGGTAGTGAGGAAAATCGTAACGCAAAGTGAATGCAATTTTTTTTCGCTACCGTCACTTCGTGAAAACAGCGACGGCTTGTGTTTCCACAGGAAAACTGACCCGGTATGACACGGTATGACTCGGAAAATACCGTGTCGATGTTTTCTGTGGAAACACGCTGAATGGCACCTCTCATGTCTTCTTCATCGCTTTCAGAAAGGAGCCTCCTTATTCTATGAAAACAAAAAAGGAAGAAATATGACAATGTAAGATTTGGTCTATTTAAATTGTACAGACAAATTAGAAACAAGATTCACAACACTTTCCAAGGATAATTCAAAAGAGTTGCTCTTTTAAACACATTTCAATGAGTTGGTCTGCCTGGCATAAGTATTAACTTGACAAATATTGAATGAAACAAGTACAGGAGACATTAGTATTTCATGAATTTTCAATTAAACATGAGTCTAATTTTGGAATTCAAATAATCATTGAGGAAAGAACAACTAAGGAGCAGAAATCGAGAAAAGCCAAAGAAACAACTTGAAGCAGAAGAGAAGAGAGTCCAGGAGAAAGCAAAAATGAGTGTTAAAGGGGAAGTCCACCCTGATATTAAGTTGCTTTTAATAAAAGCAGGAAAATGAGAGAAACAGGTCAGTGAAAGTTTGAGCAAAAACCGACTAGAAATAAGAAAGTTATGAATTTTCAAAGTTGTCATCATTGAAACACAAATTGGCAACACTGTGACATATCTTGCAAGCTCCTCTCCAATTTTATAAACTTTTGTTTTCTTACTGCTTGGTTAGGGAAAAGATGATTCATACAGGGGTTGTATGAAAACATCTTTGAAATAATTATATTTAGGGTGAACGTATCATTGCAAATTTTCTTAAAGCCTATCTGCACTAGTTTGGCCAAGAGAGATTAGACCTCCCTGCCTGTTCACTGACAAGTGGTTATCAGCTCTAAATTGACATAGGAAAAAGGAACCAACTGTCACTGCGCATAGGGACTTTCATGGTGTTAGTGGTATGCGCTATACAAATAACGTTCATTATTATTGTTATTATTACTGCTTAGGCATTGTTTGCTATATAGAGGGTGTAAGTAGCTATGAGTAGTGCAGTGGGGCTTTAACGGAAGTATAGGTTTTTGACGTTTTTAAGTACAGGGCAAATAGCAGGGGAGCTTGAAAATAAATGCAAAATATGGCATAGTGTTGCCAATTTGTTTTGCAACTTCAAAAATTAATATCTTTCTCATTTTTAATCCAAATTTAATCGAAACAAGAGACCAACCTTTGTTAACTCCCATTGAAAGATGTCACTCAAAATGAACCCTTGTGATTGTATTATCATTCTTTGTAGTCTTTAAAATAGTTTTGTTTAAATCTGTGAGATTCTGTTTTCTGCAATTGCCAGAATAAGAAATCACCTTTCATCTTCCCTTTACTTTGAAGGAGAACTATGGAGAATGGAGGAGCAAGAAGAAGGCTGCAAAAGAGATGAAGGAGAAGAAGGAGAAGGAAGAATAAAGAGCTGAAGCAGAAGCCGAGAGGATGAGGAAAGAAGAGGCAGAAGATGCATACCTGAACTTGAAGTGGAAAGAAGAGGCCAAGACGAGACCATTTCCCCTAGCTACTCAATTTGGCTATCCTCAGGACTCTGTCAAAGGTAAACCAGTATAGTATTAATGACAGCTTTGAGAGAAATAGTTGTTTTTATACGCTCAAGGGAAGGTTAGAATTGTGCTATTGCCCGAGGCGTGCTTGTAACCTTCCCGAGAGCGTATAAAAACAACTATTTCTCGAATATTAAAGCAGTCATTAATACTTTTATATGCCAAAAAAAATAGACTAAAAAATATTTTTTTTTTTTTTTGTCGAAGATGGGATTCGATCTCTTGCATACCAAAGGTGATGTTTCTAAAATCAACGCCTTAGACCACTCGGCCATTGCGCACTGTTACCATTCTGGCAGTTTTCTCCAATATATACATTAAAATGGATTGAAAACGGCTTTGCGTGATGGATGCTTCGCAAAAGCTCCATTAAACAGACCCTTCTTTTACTTTTGCAATGCATATTGGCACGAACTTAGATCAAGATCTATCGGCAGATGTTGTTTTTTTGTTTTTGGAAGTTTATTTTCGTCTTCATGTCAACAATGCAAGATAAAATTGTTGGTAAGATCGATCGAGATTCAATTGTATTGAAATTACCGACCAATTCTTCGCACACGTACGGTATCCTCAATCGCTCAGACCATTTTTTAACATGTAAACCTATGGGGTAACCATGGAGACTGAACTATTTTCCCGGTAACCATGGTTACTGGGATTTTAGAACTATTTTAACCATGGTTACTGGGAATTTTACAGAAATAGTTAAAGTTTATGAATGCAATTTCGACCAATCAGATGGCTGGATTTCTTAAGTGAGGTATATAATCAAAGTTACTGCCTTATGCCCCTTTCACAAACCCAACTTAAAGGAGCATCATATAATTTAATTGTGTGAATGGGACCACATAAAAACAATGCACATCAGTTTTGTGCTGCTATACAATACGAATAATTGCCACAGCATAATCTTTTATATTATAATTTGAGTAAGGAAATCCTTTGATATTTAAAACTTTTAGGGTTTTGCACGCCTCGGGATAAAAAATATCATTCGTTCTGATTGCAGATCATTCTAAAGGTTTTCCACTTTTTAAATAAGTTGTTTGAAATCTCTAAATGAAATATGAAAACTCAAAGTAGTACCTAAAAGAGGATGGCTCTGGCATGGCAATGGATATTGCATGCCATTCCAGCCGCGATTTAGAGATTGCATATATGCGCTGCCGATCGTAGCGCTACCCGCACGCTCACAATTGTCAATAGAATTATGACAACGGTAGCTCAGGAACCGGACAGGGAGCTGAGAGGGCCTAGGCCTAGATGGACAAATCTAGCTCTTTCATGGTCTCTTTGACATTGCATGTCATAACATGTCAGTAATAATGTCAAAGAGACCATGACTGTTTTACAATTGCAAATAATGCATTTAAACACATTTGCCATTCAAAAATAAAAATGGATGGAATATGATACTTATAATTGAATATCAAACATTATTATTTCATAAACCATAATCAATGCATTCAGTCATGTGCTGTTTCACAACAATGTACAGGCAGTCAGGCACACTCAATGTCGTGTGACTTTTGAATCGGGCCATTTTGTCTTTAATCTGTGCTCATTCAGCCATACAGTGATGAATATCTCTGATTTGCACACACAATGTACATAACAACTGCACCAATATTGTGGTAAGATGACATCGTGAAACGGTTAAATTTCAACGGCATTTGGAAGATAATACTTATTAAGAACGTCCCTTCAGTGATTGCTGTTTTATTGGCGTGTATCATTCATTTATGAATATTTACGCCTTCACTTAGATAATTGCATCACATTTTTCCATTCACTTAAAGTAATAGTGTGATTTTCAAACCCTCGTACCGAATGGTCGTATGTTTTGTGCTGCGCAAAGATTCAATCAGTTTAATTTTGGTCAATACCAGAAGTGGGTTTATTGATGTAGACAGATGCTCATGTACCCTTTACAGCTCATTTCATGTATGTTTTCACCAAAGAAAAAAAGAAGTCGGTCAATCACTAAATAGTGTCTGACAGTGAAATCTAGAAGGTAAAACGGGTTTCCTTGCATAATTTGAATATTAGGACACTGCTAACGTTTAAATTTCACAGATAGGACATACGTGACATGTTCATAATTCCTGCAAAGTTGTACATAATTTGATGTTGGCTGCAAATGGGACAAAGTACCTTTAAAATTATGAGTGGTTCTTTAGGGGGGTACCGGTAGAACAGTTTTGTGTTCTATTAACATGTATGTGTTAATGTAGTGCTACCACCTTCAAACAGATTGGCTCATTAAGATCATTTTTCTTTTAGGCAAATTTCAATTTATAAAAACACGAAAATGCAAAACAAATACGTAATAACTGATATATTTTCACTGTTTTTATCCTTTTTGTTAGGGGGGGGGGTGGAAATGGGCTACTTTTAGTATAGACTGCATCAAATCAGCTAAAAATAAGAATGGATTTACACCCTATAAAAAACAACCTCTTTAAAATACACTATATTATCAAACTCTTACACATTCATTTGTGTACATTCTGTTTAGGATCACATTCACCAACTTTTTGTGTATATTGCTCTCACAAAGTAAAAGGCCGTCAAATGCGGTGCTTTGGCGAGTATCTCTAATGACAGTAAACAGGATAGTGTTGAGTTTCTTACCCTGTCAGAGTGATTGGTCCAAGGCCACTTGATTTCATGCACGATGCAGGGTCTGTGACTGGGTGCTTTTAAAAGTTATACATTTTGTAGAGATGTTGTGGTTCTAGTGGATAAGTCTCCAGACTGTGCACCACAAGGTACAGGGTTCAAATCCCTGCCGCAGCTCTAAGCTTCTTTAGCAAGACATTTATCTACATTTGCCACACTCCACCAAGGTGTACCTGGCCAAATTTATTCCTTGAATGCACCGATAGAGCTGCCAACCATAATATTTTTCCCAGAAATATTCTTTTTTTTTCTCAAAAACTATGTTAGTAGTTTGTTTCTGTGTGTGTTGCATATACTGCACGTCAGTCAATTGCCCTTAAATGTTGATCACTACTTCAATAAAAAAAAATTCTATAGAGATTTATTGAGAGTACGAATTTACAAATAGTAAAAAAAAGAAAAACAATTAAAAGGTATAAATATTCTCAAAAGAATAAAACGCTGATAATACCAAAAACACAACAAACAAAAACTACCTAGACTGTAAATAAATTAAAAAACATTGTAAATAAAGTATACACCCATGTAGGTCCTAATATGGAAATATCAGCATGAGGACATTTCTGCATTGTAAGTGTTACACAGAGATTTACGGTACATTTTTTTTTTTGGTCAATAAAAAACATTAATATGGTAAAAGACTAGTTTAATATCATCTTTTTTAACATATGTACACTGAATGTTTGCAAGAAATGTTTGCTTTTAAATACAGCACCTTTTAAAATGAGTTTTAGAATGTTCAGAACCTGATTTGAATGAACAGCATTTTGACATAGAAAAAAAAAAATGGCACTGTTTGTACCGAGCTTGCAATGGACAGACACCGTATAAGTCGCCATTTTGGTTGAGTTGCCAAGCAAAACAGCGTTACGTGCGGTTGTGTTGCATTCAAGTGCGAGTTTGGACAATTTATACATGCAAATATTAGCATTTTTTCGTGCTGAATGCAGCAAACATTGCTTTAAATAATGTTTAAATTGATATTACCGGTAAGATGTTACAGTTGGGAAATACTTCCTGAAAATATCAAACATACCGGTATAAGTGTTTTAAAAATATTTTCTCGCTCTACTTTTGAAGTTAAAGAGAAGGTTGAGTTCTGGGAAGAGGTGAAAAATAATTTGTGAGCGTTACTCATTCTTATTATGCAAGTGTGGAAGAACATCAGATAAAGACATGTTCCCTGAAAAGCATGGCTCTTCAAATGCCTTCATATTCTAAATATGGCATGTAACATCGTAAAATTCGAGGGGGGGGGGGGAGGCTTTTTACGCCACGTGTTCGTGTAGTCCCATATACATCTTTCTGTGTACAGTGTTTGTAACTTTACCAAGACTTGGCCAAATTTCTTATCATTTTGATGATTCCAGAACTTTGCAATACACACAAATTCTTATATGCTAGATGATCAACCTTTTCTGGTTGGTTCCACACCGTTTCTTTCACAATGCAATCACATGACCAGAACTCAGCTTCATCTTTAAAGGGCAATCCAACCCTTGTAATAGTTGATTTGTAGGAAAGCAGAAAAATAATAGAAACAGAATGTCAAAAGTTTGAAATGAATCAGACCAATAGTAAGGAAGTTATGAATGTATGAAATACATGTATGACATCACTATTAAAGTCCATACGAATCTCAAATTGGTATTTCGGTCAGTCGATTGTGACCTACATGTACATGTACGACTTGGATAACTCTCCCATTTGCTGTGTACAAAAATATCATTAATTTCTGTTTTTCTCGTAAGTACCTTCTCCCTATGGGCACTACTCAAAATATAGTATAGATAGCATATTTATTTATATATTTATTTATTTCTAATCTTTTGTCAGGGTAGCCCATTCACCAATAAGTAGTGGTCTTACATGGGGCCCTGAATGAACAAGAACATATTTACATCAAAAAGCATAACGTTTATACTGAACAGTGAAATTAAAATTCCATAGTACATTTAAAAAGATATGATACAGCAATGATAGACGTGGCAGAAACGAATACTCGTTTGAAAAAGAAACATTTTTTTATTGACCTAGTTCAACTGTAATGCCAATAGGAAAATATTGATTCAGTCGCAATTATGTGAATAAATCATGTTAATATTACAGAACATGCACGTAGTGTATGTTCGGCTGAGCCATTCACAAATGAATTGACAGAAGAAGCCGTTCTAATTCCATTCAAATATAGAGGAAACAATTGGGCTACACTTATAGCAATCAGTGTGAAATCTAGGCACTCGTAAACATCCACAGTCTATTTGCCTTGTATGATGCTTATGTACATCATTAGGATAGATTAAGCCTACCTGAAGGTAAGAAGGTGCTAAGTTATGAACGCATTTATATATCATCATAACCCGACTTAACTCCTAACATTAAAAAATCCTCTATGTGGGCATGCCTTGAACCATAATGCATGGCCCTACAGAGGAAGTTTTCCTGTTGGAGACAGGGGGAAAATGCAATGAATAATTGATAATTTATTGCATTTTCTTTGTTTTTTTGTATTTGTGGGGGCGGTGACGTACCCTAGCCCCCGCTACATACAGTCATGATTCAGTGGCTAAGCAATGGCCTCGTTATTGTGAGGCCCCAGAATAACAATCGTGTCGATCAGCTATAATAGGGAGCTTTCGATTTAGGCACCCGACGTGACGTCATATTTATCCCCTGCGCATGTTCCCTTCCAAATCACCCGACAGGAGTCGGGGGCAATTTCTGTGTAGTTTCATCACCTTCTTTTATGTTATTCTTTGTTTTTATTATTCTATTATTTCCTCTTGCTATCTTTTGTTTCTTCTTCTATCACCTTTTCTTTTGTTATTTTTTTGTTTCTTCGTCCTTCCGCCACCTTCTCTTTTATTATTCTTTGTTTTTATCATTCTTTCATTTCCTCTTTCTATCTTTCATTATGTTATTCTTTGTTTTTTCTTTCTATCACCTTCTCTTATGTTATTCTTTGTTTTATCATTCTATCACTTTCTGTCTCTCCTTATGTTATTCTTTGTTTCTTCCTTCTATCACCTTTTCTTTTGTTATTCTTTGTTTTACCATTCTATCACTTTCTCTTTCTGTCTTTCCTTATGTTCTTCTTTGTTTCTTCCTTCTATCACCTTCTCTTATGTTATTCTTTGTTTGTATCATTCTATCACTTTCTCTTTCTGTCTTTCCTTATGTTGTTCCTTGTTTGTATCATTCTATCACTTCCTCTTTCTATCTTTCCTTATGTTATTCTTTGTTTCTTCCTTCTATCCCCTTCTCTTATGTTATTCTTTGTTTTACCATTCTATCACTTTCTCTTTCTCTCTTTCTTTATGTTATTCTTTGTTTCTTCCTTCTATCACCTTCTTTCATGTTATTCTTTGTTTGTATCATACTATCACTTCCTCTTTCTATCTTTCCTTATGTTATTCTTTGATTCTTCCTTCTATCACCTTCTCTTATGTTATTCTTTGTTTGTATCATTATATCACTTTCTCTTTCTATCTTTCCTTATGTTATTCTTTGTTTCTTCCTTCTATCACCCTCTCTTGTGTTGTTCTTTGTTTTTTTATCATTCTATCACTTTCTCTTTCTGTCTTTCCTTATTTATTCTTTGTTTCTTCCTTCTATCACCTTCTCCTATGTTATTCTTTGTTTTTATCATTCTATCACTTTCTCTTTCCGTCTTTCCTTATGTTATTCTGTGTATCATTCTATCACTTCCTCTTTCTATCTGTCCTTATGTTATTCTTTGTTTCTTCCTTATATCACCTTCTCTTATGTTATTCTTTGTTTTACCATTCTATCACTTTCTCTTTCTATCTTTCCTCATGTTATTCTTTGTTTCTTCCTTCTATCACCTTTTCTTACGTTATTTTTTTGTTTTATCATTTTAACTTTCTATTCCTGTCATCATGTTATTCTTCGTATCAGAATTTCGCGCACTGTGAATTTTTTACCTGTTTAATCACCTGATCTAAAAAAAATTGGTCACATGACCGACGAAAGCACCGACGTGAAAAATCAAAAGCACTGCCGCGAAGGGAACGGACGTGAGCTGCGCAACGTCTACACGCTCCAGTACCTCGTAGTAGCCGACGTTGGGTGCCCAAATCAAAAGCTTGCTATTAGTGCCCTTTTGTGAGGCATTAATCCTCATTACTGTCTGTTATGACTTAAGGACGTACATGTAGGTCCCCTAGTTGATTAGCATAGGTAGCACACACATGCTTTAGCAGGCACGTAAAACAAACAAACACCCACAAATTAATATTCAATAGAATCTGAGAATGTATACTATTATTTAGATCTATTAGAAATAAATCATTGTGAAAATCAGTCCATAAATTGGGGTGAAAATAATTATTCCACCATTATGACCAACAGTGTATGTTGGAACACATAGGAAAGTAGTCCGGCACTACAACTGTACATCACATTGATATTACCGATTTAGCCAATTTGAAGTGCCCATACGTATAGTGATAACAACTTTCAAAAATTCATAAGTTTCTTATATTTAGTCAGATTTAATTGAAACTTTCATCAGTTTGCTTCTCTGATTTTCTGCTTTCTTTTAGATAAGTTGTCTATTTGGTGTGTGTGTGTGTATTGGGTTTTTACAGATGTGTATCAATCGGATATGATTATTAAGGACCGACCTTTAAACGTCACTATCCGAAAGACGTGAGTCAGTTTCAAACCTGTGTCCTCGGCTGAATCAGTTTGTAATTTCCATTGTTAGCTGGATTACAGGGGCACGCCACAACGCCTTGGTGGGATTTCCTTTTAAATATTACATTCATTGGGTGTGCGGTAAAGTTTTATGCCTCCGTTACGAAGTAGCCCGAGGCATTATGTTTTCGGGTCGTCCGTCCATCCATACGTCGCGTTATCTCAATAACTGATGAATGGATTCCTGCCAAACTTAAACCATGTATGTATCTGGCAGAGCTAATGAACTGATTAGATTTTGGGATCACGGCTCAAAGGTCACAGGGCTCATGTATGCAAAAATAGCTTGTGATCGCATTATCATTAGAACCGATGGACAGATTACCATCAAACTCAAAACCTGTATTTATCTTGCAGAGCCAATTAATGGACTGAGTAGATTTTGAGGTCATGAGGTCTAAGGTCATGGGGCTCATTATGTATGCAAAACTAGCTTGTGAACGCCTTCTTAGAACTGACGAATGGATTACTATCAAACTCGGGACATGTATGTTTCTTGCAGAGCCATTGAACTGATTAGATTTTAGGGTCATAAGATCAAAGACCAAAGGGTCATACATGTATATAAAAAATAGCTTGTAATAACGATGTTCTGCAAACCTGTTAATGCACGGGTGGCCAACCCGCAGCTCGTGGAGCTCTTTTGATGCGGCCCACAGAGCATTAACATAGTAATAATAAAAATGGCACATAACTGAAATGTGACCCGCATAGCAGCGATGAAATAGAGCAAAACGTATACTCACAGCTATCTCTATTTCCATAATTTGTTTTCAGTTTGTAATTTCCGCACGCAGTAACGTTTGTAAATATACATGTTGTGAATCAAGAAATATGTTTGAAATGCAATACTTGAATTGAATTTTCTCATGAATCTTAATCGTAAACTGGATAGTCTTCTTCTCTTTACACCGCGTCAATGAGATGTACAGTGTACAACTAATAAAGTTAGGATATTCTTTCTGCTGTGTCCTTGATTTTGTTTGAAATAACAACTATCATGGCACCGACAAGGAAGGTTCTGATGAAGGCAGAAACTTTAAATCAGATTGGTCTCTGAGGGTCATAGCTCATTAAATATGCGAATCTGGTTTCCATTCCATAACTTGAGTATTGTTTGAAGAATTTTAATGAAATTTAATATGAAGGTACATGGTATCAAAATACATGTACAGCCTAAGTTCGATTTCTGAGTATGTAGGTCAAAGGTGAAAGGTCATAGCTCATTAAATATGCAAAAACACCTAATTATATATGTGAAAATGCGGTTAACTTCCTTGCCTAGTAATATCATAGTATAGTCCAATGGAGGTAACTTGTTCTGATGTACATGTATGTGGCCATTTATACCCTGCGAGGGGATGCTACGCTTTGCGTTGACTTGTTTAAATTAATATTCAACATACTTCAGATTAAAGAAATATTAAATGTTAGCTTACCTGTACATTAGATCACATAACTTTATGGTGCCATGGTACATACAATGTGGCACACTGTGATTATTCGCTTTGTATAAGAAGAACATTGAAATTTAACAACATGCATTGAGCATCAGGTGAGTTTTAAGCCCAGTTTTGAAAGTAGAAAGAGTGGTGGCCGTCTGAATAGAGAAAGGTAACTTATTCCACAAAGAAGGAGCTGCTGATGCAAATGCTCTATCCCCCCAATTTCTTTTGGTACGTAGTTCTTTAAGCCTAATATTGTGATGTGATGAATGTAAACCAGAACGACCTGCAGAAATATATTCTGGAGCTAGATCATTTAGTGCACGATAGGTTAAGACAGGTTAAGACAGAATTGCGTACTGAAAAGGCCAAATTGGCGACGGGGCACATTTTGATCTTTGCAACATGCGTAAAATGATATGTTTGGCCTTAAAAATTGCCCCCCCCCCCCAAACAAACAAATATATTTTAAAATACGAGCTGCCCGAAAATGACGAGCTGGCGGTCGACGACAACCAAATTACTTTTCTTTTAGGCCGAAGTTTTGCGTTAACTTGTTCAATTATCATTATCATGTGATTTTTGCACTGTGTATTTATATTTATTTTTGCTGTGCTTTCATGCGATGACTGACCACTCAGATGTTCTTCCACGTCACCTTTGATTGCTCCATATGTATAATTTTATTGGGGATAATGGGAGCGCGGGTTTGTGAAGTAAGTAACGAATAGGACCACTTCCCGTAGGCAATTTCTATGGCTACCAGGGCTCTCTTAAAGAGAAGGTTGAGTTCTGGGAAGAGGTGAACAATAATTTGTGAGCATTATCACTGTTATTATACGTTATTATATAAGTCTGGTAGAACATCAGATAACAAATGTTTCCTGAAAAGCATGGCTCTTCAAATGCCTTAATATTCTAAATATTTCATGTAACAAATCAGGACAGATTTTTACGCCAAATGTTCGTGTAGTCCCATATACATATTTCTGTGTACAGTGCTTGTAACTTTGCCAAGACTGGGCCACATTTGTTATCATTTTGATGATTCCAGAACCTTGCAGTACACACCAATACTTATATGCTAGATGATCAACCTTTTCTGATCGATTCCTCACCGTTTCTTTCACAATGCAATCGCATGACCAGAAATCAACTTTATCTTTAACCCTATCTAGCCTACATTTTTCCTGATACTTTTTTAACGCAAAGAATCTTGCGCTGAAATGTATGACTTTTTCTTTCAAGTCTGGCGCATCTTTTGAAATAAATTTTTCGAAAACGGACCTACTGTTACAAAGTCACATGACCTTTTGTCTGTGCATGTCAGCCCAAAAATCACTCATTTTCGTGATTTGTGTACAAAACATATGGAAACCTCTTTTTTCCAAAAAAGAGATAAAACAATAGATAACATAAGGAATAACTTGGCTTTTCCAATTTTGTCTCGCCTGTGTAGCAAAAAAGCGAAACATAGGCGCCGCTTTTTCGGTTACGGCGGAGACGTCAACCTCAAAAACTTAACCTAAGGTTAAGTTTTTGAATTTTTGATATAATTTTGAAAGTATAAGTCCTTAGTCAATGAAACTTGGACTATAGGGTTATCAAGTATCCCCAATCATGTGAGTTGAATTTCAGGTCACAAAGTCAAGGTCAAAGGTCATTTCAGGTCAACAGACTTAGACTATGTTGTGGCATCATTATCGAAAACTTAACCTAAGGTTAAGTTTTTGAATTTTTGATATAATTTTGAAAGTATAAGTTCTTAGTCAATGAAACTTGGACTATAGGGGTAATCAAGTATCCCCAATCATGTGAGTAGAATTAAGGGGTGGTATTCTAAACCCTGTGTTATCTCTAATATTGTTGTATCTTTGAAGATATGACCCCGTTCTCACTCACTATGAAAGTGGTCTTTAGTTAGACCGCTCCAGAGGAACTGGTCTTGAGGAACGGTTTTGCGAGCGTTCACACTCCGAGCAGTTTTTTATGGCTCAAACCGCTCCACGAGTCAAAGTGGTCTTGTTGCTATGGCAGCTCAGGTCAGCAGGTCAATTTTTTTCGCGCGCGGAATACAAACCGTATGTACCGTACTACATGTTTCGCACGGAACGTCACTAGCTCACTTCCGTTCAAAGTACGCTTTTCGTTCACATTGCACGTTAGAGCGCTCCAAACCGCTCTTAATAAGACCCGCTTCTCAAGACCACCTCGGAAGGTGGTCTTCTGGAGCGGTCCAGAAGTCCACTTCCTGGACCACTTTGACCGTTCTCACTCACCTAAGAACCGCTCCTGAGGAACTGGTCTTAGTTAGAGCGCTCCAGAGCGCTCCAACGAAGTGAGTGAGAACGGGGTCTAAGATAGAGTTGGTATTCTGAACATTGTTGTAACTTTTGTGTTATCCTTTGTTGTATCTTTTCTCTCATCTTATTGGCCGCGCCTGCGCTCATACTTTGGTGCGACTCTTGTAATTGTGCGTATTATTAATAAGTTGGTATTTAATCCTCATTTGCATATGCGCATGGGAGATAATATGTCGAGATAATTGGTATTCTGAAAGTTTTATCTTATCTTATCTTGCATGGTATTTACAACAATATTTACAACAGGTAGGGGGTTGTTGTATCTTTCGTGGTGATATAACGGCGGCAATATTTTTCGTGCCAATAGACGAGTTAGAAGAAGAATTGTGTGTTGACCGGAAACATCACAGATGAGAACTTTCTAAGATATTACATGCTAGGATATGACGATTTTAATGCTCTCATTTTAACTAATATAGTGAAAGCCGTGATTTGTCTTCATGATCCACATTCAACAGCGCATAATGATGATGCGCGTAATAAGTGCTCAAATAACTAATTACGCCCAAGATAAGTATGCGCTAGGCGCATCTTCAGATATGGCATAAAGTATTCTTATTGGTTGACCTACTTATCATGCTTATATAAAATAGATTTTGATTGGTAGGGTCCAT